>OY744611.1:7130942-7335942 GCA_963556255.1 Allolobophora icterica | reverse complement strand
CGCACAGGGAAGATTCGTTCCTCACCTTTCGCCCTCCGGAAGTTTCGTCCCAGAAGACTGGCCCCCACCTATATCGATTTTCATGCGTTATATTTTCTATATTTTCTATATTATAGTTTTTAATTTTGTATTGGCCCAGCTTCTAGGCTTAGTTATGTTTTATCGTTGATCAAACTTCTAATTTTATTTTTATTTTTATTTTATTCTTATATTTTTTTCTGCTTAGTTATGATCAAAGTGGTAATTTAAATTAGGCCTACCTATTTTATTTATTTCAGTTCTGCCCCACCAAATATTACAGAACGTGTGAAATCGAACCGAGGAAAGTCAAAGCTTATTCACGGGGCAAAAAACAGAAAAAAATAAAAATAGGTCTGTATAATTTTCCATACCACTATAACTTAGCTGGATAAGACTAGGCCTACGACTAGAAGGTGGAGCAACGATGAAAATAAAAGATAAAAACTAGAAGCTGGATGAACGATGAAAATATAACAGACTAGAAGCTGGATCAACGATGAAAATAACAGACTAGAAGCTGGATCAATTATGCAAATATAACTAATATTAAAAGCTGGATCAACGATTAAATTTAATGCTTAAAAATCGATATACGTTGGTCAATCTTCTTGTGGAGGCGGGACTTCCGGGAGGCGAAATGTGGGGAGCGAATCGTGCGGGGGCAAAAAGCACTAGAACCCAGGAAAACTATGCGGGTAAGGTGAAAATCGATTGCTGTTCAAGATTCATTTTCGCCCTAAGGGTGAAAATCGGTTAGGCCTAATGTAACAGGTCAAGTTCTATTTTCACCAGCCACCAGTGGAACAACGTGAGCCAGCCTCACACCGACAAACCTGTCACAATAGGACAATAATTATAAAAACAACAAGCCTGCATCATTTGAATTTTTTAAATTTTAAACTGGTCGGTTTGGTAGTAGATAATTATATGCAGAATTCCATTATTAAATACATGAGTTGCTTACTTCTGACAAATCAATCAATCAACTTTATTGTTCACCATAACAGATCAAACACAATGTTATAACAGGCATGAAATTCCAGAACAATGGGCAAACCCAAAGGAACATCAAGTTTAGCCCTAATACAATTTTTCATTACTCGTACTAAGTATTACAATAGATCACTAAGTAATTAAGTACTACTTAAAGTCTTTATAATATGGTAAACGTAGTTGTACAAAAAGTAAACACGACATTTAGCCAATTCGTTTGTTAGGACCACATTGAAAAAATCTAAACAGTTACACCTAATTAAACCTTGAGCAAACTATTCAAACAGTTATACGTGTTTAACCTTTAGCACACAATTCCAAACTGTTAATTCCAAACAGCTAAACCCAGTCTAGCACTGAGCATATAATTCTTAACAATTACATCTAGTTTAACATTTAGCACACAATTCCATACAGTTACACCTAGTTTAGCATTGAGCACACAATTCCTAAAAATTACACCTAGTGTGCGTAACAATGGGCACACAATTTCAAGCAGTTACACCTAGTTATTATTGAGCATACAGTTCCAAGCAACTAGATCTAGTTTAACATTGAGCACATAATTCCAGAAGTTACTCTAGTTTAACACTGTGCACACAATTCCAAACAGTTACACATAGTTTACACCTAGTTAATATTGAGCATACAGTTCCAAGCAGCTAGATCTAGTTTAACATTGAGCACATAATTCCAGAAGTTACTCTAGTTTAACACTGTGCACACAATTCCAAACAGTTACACATAGTTTACACATAGTTAATATTGAGCATACAGTTCCAAGCAGCTAGATCTAGTTTAACATTGAGCACATAATTCCAGAAGTTACTCTAGTTTAACACTGTGCACACAATTCCAAACAGTTACACATAATTTAACATGGTAAAGACTTGAAATTATTTCAATTACATTGCAGATATAAGTTGCACCTTTAACTTGTTTTTAAACTGATTGCAGTGTTGGCAGACACTTCCAAACAGTTACACAGTTCACTCTGCAAAGTATTCCGCAGTACCGGACCGTATATTCTAATACCATGTTGCCTAACATTGGTGCGCATATGAAACAATTGTCGCAAGCCTAGTGATACCTCGTCATCGTGATATTTAAACAATTTACAATTTAAGCATTTTACAGACGATAGTACCAAGTACCATTTGTGTCCCAGAACGGTGGCAGTGTTAACATGTGGGACTACTAGGAATTCCATAGTTTAGATAACTTCTTCTGTCCATGACGGTTTGCAAAGTTAATTACGTAGCCAACATTTTTCATCGGCAATAAGCAGGCCCAATATTATAATGAAGGACTTACTCTTGCTTAACTACAGTAACAGATGCCAAATTGTTATAACTACTAAAATGTCTAACTTACAAAGTCTCCAGCTGTTAAACACTTACAACATTGTAAATGGGACATATTCTGGAGCAAGTTTGTCGCAAAATGCCCTGAATCTCTTATGATCAACTATGTTTTCGAGCGGAGCCATGTAGGTCTTTATCATGTAGCATAAATCATCATAGTGGATCTCACAGTTGGCACCTACAAGCTATTTGGACTCAATTAAGGCCTGTCCATGCTGACAGAGTTGTGGTGCTCTGTAACGTAATTTTTGTGCAGTAACAGGCTTTTGCCAAATGACCTTGAACGTCTTGCTACAGTAGACTGTAGATTCACTAGTGTATCCAGTGCTGCGATGGGGGATACTATTGCTCGTGGTATCTTAAAAGGCATGACTTTAGAAGGTGTTGCTATTATTGTTCAGAATAGACTTATGCCCATTCTAAATATTTTGTCAAACTGGATAGGCAAATCGATATCAAGCTTGCAGATTTTGTATTTATAAATGTGTATTTTCCTCTACTAAATTGTGCGTTTTATGATGGCATAATGTCAGAACTTGTTATTACTCGCATTGTCACACAGACCTAAGAGGCTGAGACAAATGTAATTCAAGATAGGAAGCCCAAATTGCTAAAAGCAAAATTATATAGTGGTATCACTTAAAAGTTTATGGACAACGTCCAAATTACAGAAGTTCTTGCAAGATAGAACTAACTAAAGTAAACAATAAATAGGAAAAAATGTAGTTAATACGAAATATTGCAGTTAATTACAAACTACTTGATAAAAAGAGTTATAACTATTTTAAAACTACTTCTTTAAAAGTAGTTATAACTACTAGACAACTACCTTTATAGTAGTTATAACGACTAGTTAGTAACTACAGTAGTTAAAAGTGCCCATCACTGATTTTATTAGATACTACACACTAAGATGCATATTGGGCTTATGTGAACATAATACACGAGGGAATCTCTTATAACAATACTATTTGCGATTCTTTATCAGGTCCCATGCCCTAGATTTAATTTGAGGAACAGTGCGCCTGTTGAAATCTGGATATTTTTTAATGATTCTCATGATCTCAGCAGAGGTAGGCACTGTGACGGATTTGAAGAAGTCAGCCAATTCTTTTCGTATAATGGAAATTTCTGTAGGTGTCCATTTCACACGCATTCCTGAAAGAAAATATTACATCTCATTAACATAAGCATCCTGACAATGCTTTGTTTACTATACCTTCAGTGACGAAGTAATTAGTCAACAAATTTATAAACACATTATAACCACAACGCTAACCACATCAATAAATATAAAATATTATTGGCAAATGTTAGTATCAATACTTTGCCTGCTGTAAAACTAATGTATGAGATGGCAGAAG
The DNA here is from genome assembly GCA_963556255.1 of Allolobophora icterica. Taxonomy (NCBI): domain Eukaryota; kingdom Metazoa; phylum Annelida; class Clitellata; order Crassiclitellata; family Lumbricidae; genus Allolobophora; species Allolobophora icterica. Next base: position 7,332,200 of record OY744611.1, on the reverse strand, counting down.
TAGTACAGTAGCATAATTATAATAATGCTGACCATATGTGATAGCACTTGTCTTTATAATCCACGAGTAAACTTTCCTTACACTCTTACAGAGAAGGGTTAAGTTACCAGGTTACTGCATACATGATAGGAAAACACGTGCTTACTTATGTACTTATTTTATCATTTTTACTACCATTTATTACTTCTGTGTTTAAAATCAATGCTTCTAGCTATTGTCCCATTGTGCTTTTGCTAATGGTCGAATAAAGAACATACTTACTTTACTTACTTACTTGTGACTATGTAATTTCCACATTATTTTTAAAGTTTCCACAATAAAACACATTTACATCACTAATGGGCTTTTGGGTGCACTGTCAGACATAGATATTCAATAAAAACACAGTAAAAAAGAACTTCATATACCTGCTTTCCTATGTTTGAACTGTGGCAGCGCCGCTTCACCAGGAAGAGAAGGCAACGTGTTGTCATCATCCAAGAGAACTAGAGCATAAGAGTTTACATAATTATTATAGTTGATACAATGCTACGTAAATGATGATAAGCTGAGCATGGCAGTACTTCTACGTCATAATGAGAGAGAGACAGACAGACACAGACAGACAGACACACACACAGACAGATAGAGAGAGACATAGAGATACATAGAGAGTACAGACAGACAGTACAGACAGAGAGAGAAGAGAGTGAAGCAAGCAGAAAGACAGAGAAGAGGCAAAGTAGAGAGACAGAGAGCGTTCTGACTCACCACAATGACTCTCAGGCAGAGGAAACTTTCTGTAATAGGGTAAAGCGCATGCAGCACGATTATTAGGCTACGTGCTTGGCATGTATGTTTGAGCATGTAGCATAATAGATGTATTTATGTTCGGTCCTATTTGTAGGGCTACTGGATGTGTTTAAAAACTGTAAGTACTTCTCGGTAGCATTGCTATCGTATTTGCAGAATATTGTCTAGTGTGGGAGAATCAGAATTATTCTGTCAAAAAATCTTCAGTACCAATCTTTTATGTAAATTTATCTTACAAGAAACAGCCAAAAGTTACAAGCAATTGAATATGCCAAGATAATGAATTTACTAGTGCCAGAATTAAAAACGAACTTTCATGAAGGCAATAAGATGACAACCTTTAAAAGTAATCCGGTATCTAAAAACTGTGAGTATACTAAGCTGCTTCATTTTCTTAGAATAGTTTACACATAAAAAACGGGTTAGGCCTAATGCCATGAAATTAAAATAACTCTAGAATATATATTTTAAAGAGTTAAAATACCTGCTGATTGTTCAATTGATGTGCTAGGTTGGTCCTGTACATGGAGACTTGGCTTTGATTGATTCTTTCCAAGTGGCAATACAACCGATACCTTTGTACTACTAGTTGACACGCCTAGACAAAAACATAAGATTGCCAGCATATCAATGACACATTTAGTAACGGTTGCAACGAAACTTCAGCATATCGGCCTCTTTACTAATATCGCTAAAATGGCCCTCCAGTGAAAAGATGGACCATTGAAAATGTCTCTCAGAGTTTTGTTATATATTGCATTTAAAGCACGCAATGGAAATTTACACAGCTTAAATTGACAGGTCAGCTGCTTTGTACTTCATACGAAGACGTTCTTAATATCGCTAATGTCTTTCATTTCTAACACTTAACAATATAGATGCAGAAGTATGGAAGCTTAAATAGACAAGTATAAGGATACATGTACACCGGAGGTTGAACTTTGCATTACGATAATGTAAAGAACACTACTTTTTCAGTGAAATTCTTAACTGCTTCTAAGACACATAGGACAAAGAATATACAAAATTGGAAATCTTATTTAAAGTAAAAGCAAAATCATTAGTCCACATCCTGTGTCTGTTGGCATAGAATGCAAGTGAAGCCAACGATGCTGTGAACTATGACTGCTTAGAAGAGGGAGACCAATTCCAGATTTTATATTACCCTAATTCTGAAGTACATTTATGTCGATTATAAACCAAAAAGACTAATTTTTACACTAAACAGGATGCTATGTATTAACCTTTCGTGTGTATCATGTCAGCTGCTGTGCCACTTTCATCAGCCAATTCTTTAGCATCATCATCATCATCATCCGTGTCATCAACGTTTGGCGAAATATCTACAAAAACGCATGCGATAGTTGTTAACTGTACAAAAAAGCATGTGCATATATACAATTACGCATTGGTTGGGAATATTAGTGCAAATTTTAAGCTTATTATTATTCGAGTGGTATACTCTTACTCTTTAATAGTAGCTATGCACACGTAGTGATACCACCCTGTTTTGTACTGGACTCTCGTGTAACTGTATTTACAACTTTATTTGAGATGTCCCTCCTGCCATGGTAAGAAGTACACATACGAGCATATGGCAGAACATCAATGGTGCTCAGCAAATGTGAGTGAAGGATTTGCTTAAGGTCCTTACACAGTGACCGCCAAGTGGAGGCTCAAACCCGTACTCTTTGCATTAACAGTAAAAGTCATGACAAAAGAAAAATGTAAGAGGTTGGTACTTGGCTATTAGTTACAATAAAAGATTATGGTAAGTTCATTAACAAAGTAACCAACATGACAATCAAGACATACTGGACAAGATACTATTATACGGTATGCGGACGTTTGGTCAAAGGACGGTTGGTCAACGGACGGTTGATCACGGACGATTGGTCAAAGGACGATTGGTCAAGCGGACTGTTCGTCAAGGGGACTGTTGATCAAGGGTCCTTTCGTCAAGAGGACGGTTGATCAAAAGTTTGTAAAGCAATCAATGAGGTTACAAAGTTTATAGTTTATTAAGTAAACAATAAGGTTACAAAATGTATAGTTTATAAAGCAATCAATGAGGGTATAGGCATTGTTATTCTTCAAAGTAATAACTTAATGTAGTAGTTTTTATATCAAATGTAGTCAAATAGTTAAAACACGAAGGTACCTAATTGTGAGACAAATGTGCAATAGCACGAACATATATTAGCACGTTCGATCTTCCATATCCCCCAATCCATATCTGACTTTCCGACCAAGTCACGATAGTTGTTTAATTTGTGTATGGGCTACGCTTTGCTGTGCATGTAAAGATGCCTGGTTTTGTAATGGCTTAATTGGTCGGCCGGTTAGTCTGTCTAGGGATAATTAGTGGTCGTCTATTTCAAAGGGTTATCGTATATCTGTGCCAGTGCAGTTGTTTGTACTGATAAGAGAACTGACATATTTTAAAAGCGTCTCTAATATCGAAAATTGAAATTTTTGATCAACCGTCCTCTTGACGAAAGGACCCTTGATCAACAGTCCCCTTGACGAACAGTCCGCTTGACCAATCGTCCGTTGATCAATCGTCCGTGACCAATCGTCCGTTGACCAATCGTCCGTTGACCAAACGTCCTAGAACCCTATTATACAGGTCCAACTGATTACAGGACTGGCCTGAGTGAAAACTTAGTTCTTTGATGAAGAATTAGGCAACAGTGCGTTATGGGGTTACCGTAATTATGATTTATGTAGAAGGTCATCTTTCAAAGCAACAATGAACTCGGGACAAATAACAGGAATCATTAAAAACGGTTGCTGTTGGATTCTTGAAAGCAAACTTTATTGTAGATTGAAATTCATCTTAACATTATTAGGGATAGACAAGACATTGTGTGGAACTTATGAAGGTGTGTAATATACAAACAGTCAACTTTTGTCTGTTAAATTCACAATAACTATTATTTCATTTAAATGTAGAGAAAAAGAACTGAAATATTTTGAATAACCTGATAATTGGATATCGTCGAGTGCTTTTCCAGCAAATTGTGACACCACCCCTGTGTCTACTGCCATCATGAGTCTACTGATTTTTGCCAGTTCAATGGTGGAGTCTTGCAGTCTGTACACGTTTTCAAAAATGCTGACATCATGACCAAGATGGTTTGCCAACCACTTCATCTCTCCCGATGTAAGTGATACAACCTATATTAAAAGAAGACCATGAGCTCCAAGCTATGAAGAGTACGACTGCAATATCATGCCATAAATTAGCCTATTTCTTGAAATGCATACACACAAAATCCGGCTGCACATTAACGATTCTTTGCTGAAATGTATCGTACAATCCTTCCCCTTAAAACACGCACAAACGTATGTATGTATTGGTCCCACTGTAGTTTTCAGTAAATTCTTGTCAGCAGTAGATATTCATTCATTCATTCATTTCGGATATTTCTATAGCGCCTCTTCAAGCCTACTACTACTCAGAGGCGCTCCCGACTACAGCATTGATACTGTGACGGAGTTTTCACGTCGAAGCGCCACGAGCAATTGCGAGTGAAGGACTTGCCCAAGGTCCCTACGCAGCGACTAGAGTGGGATTGGAACCTGCAACCCTACGGTCACAAGGCGCCGAACTTACCACTGAGCCACCACGCCCCACGCGTGGGGCGTGGTGGCACCTATACCTATATCAGTGTGATATAGGTTTTGTGTGCTGTTTACTTATGGTTTGCATATAGGTGAGTACACGCTGTATACCCACGTGTATACTCTCGACTACAGCCCTGGTGACCTGTTTCGTTATGTAAAGTGTACGTTAAGGGCTGGCATACACTGAGTTTTGCAAGGTAGGCTCCTATACAGTTGTAATGTCTAAAAACAACAGAAAATTATACAAAGTTTAAAAATATTCAAAAATCAAACGTTTACCTGTGAAACAGTGGCAACATATTTTCTTAGCCGGGTACTGTGTATTAGTTGAGGATGTTGAAGCTGTGCGGCTACAGCAACATCTTGCATCACTTGCCAACCATTGATATAGCCATTGGTCGATGGAGTTGCAAAAAAATAAACATTGGTTTTTGGGATACTGCAACATTCTCTTTTCTCTGCCAGCAATTCCATCGCAGACACAACGTTTGGGGAAAGAATAAGCGGTACTCTTCTTCCACCGGCGCCTTTTCCAGGTAGATGCACCATATCCATCCTGATAGAAATAAAGTAAGCACAACATGAAATCCAAGTGAATCATGGTGACCAAATTACAGTATTATCTTATTTGTATAGGATCGTATTTTTATTTCGGGAACCAAACATTGCAAGGATAAACCAAACATATGATTCTTATAATCAGTTAACATAATCTGGCATATTTTTTCCATAGTGAGGCCCAATGCATCGTACGGAGAATAACTGGGTATACATTCGTATGAGCAAAAAGATACGCAAATGTCTTGATTGGTGTGAGCGAAATATAAAAAAATTTGTAGGGCCTAAGCCAAAAGTAATTTAATTATACAGACACACCAACTTGAGATTTAAACCACCTAATTCGAAATTGTAATAAAGCACAATATTAGAAAACCTTTGCTATCCAACTGCAACTTATATCAATACCGGTACCAAAATGCACCATGCATGCAACCAGATAAATGAAACCGTTGCCTGTCAAAATTTATCAGTTGTAATCCAAGGCCATTGTTAACTCTTGTTCTAGGTAAGGTTTATACTTAATAAAGGATTAGTTATAACTTAAACGTGGACTTTTAGGGATATGAAAAAGTTGCAACTACGCGGTCATATGCATATATTGAATTCATAAGAAAGACTCATGCAAGATCGTTGTACACGTCATCAAAGAGTTAATGAACAGCTGTAGAGCATTACCTTTTAAGAAGCTTCTGTTCCAGAGGCTTCAGCGACTTGACAAGAACATCATTGGCCACTTCTTGCCAGTTTGGTCTTTTGAGGAAGGCATTCAAATGTAACCTTGAGGTTTCACCTCCTCTACGTTTGTTGAAAATTACAACTCGTGAATAAACCACGTCAGACAATTGTCGCCAAACACTGTAAGTTGGTTCTTTCTTTAGTTTCTCAGCGAACGCTGTCAATGACGTTTCTTGATACTCTTTGAGCTTCACCAGGTCAGACGTTAGTGGCAGAATATCAGGATTGTTATACCTTCTTTGTTTGAGTGATGCTAAGGAAGCAGACGATATTTTGTTTGTCCACTCTGAACGATGAAGGGTAAGAAACGCATCAGCTTCAGCTTCCATTACTTTGTCCCCGACGCGGATAGCCATACCCTTTTTTATGTCAGCGCATTTTACTAGTATGTGTCCAATTTTCAATCCAAGACTTGGATTTTTGAAGAGCGGTCTTCCAGAGTCGCTGTCAATTTCTCTCTTGCAAAGCCTTTCAGTGGCCTCTAACACATTATCAAAATGACTTCCATTAAGGCATCGGTCCAAAGTTACATGTTGCTCTGCCGCATCCCCTTCAAATCGGACTTCAATCAGCAATCGGGCCAGCTGGCGCATTTGCTGCGAAACGTCATGAACCCGTTGTCTACCATGTCTGTGATGTAAAGAACTGCCGTACCTCATTATGAGAATGTCGTTTCTCGCACGACGTGTCAGTGTGTCAAAACGCATCCTATCAAGAATGTCTTCTCGAAATTGTTCTGAAACTATAACCTGATCAGAATGGGTTGCACCTTCGAGTACCATTCTCGATACAGATATGACTGACGACCTGCTCTTAGTGTTTTTACTGAGAGTGCTGATCGCTGTAGGTTTCACTGGGCATTTGGCAACATGCCTCCAAAGGTCCCGTTTCAAGAACAACCCCAGGCAATGTTCACATGGCAGATAGTCATCCGAGTTATGCATTTGTTTTGATGGTCGACGTCGCACTATCAATGAACCTTCTCCAGCATTTAAAACGGACGCATTATGCTTGAAATTGCCCCGATTTGCAAGTTGTATAAACCCCCTGCGACTTTCTTTTGAAGAAAGCGCCATAAGCTTAGCAACTTCAGGTTCGTTGCTGTGCATTTTTTCTAGATGGCGTTTCATTTTTCCGTATAGAAGTTTATCACAGAAAAAGCAAGCCACCTGCTTGTCATATTTTCTGTTATTGTCGCCTTGATGTTGTAATTGACCAACACATAGGCCTATGGTTGAAGATTTACCAGAAAGTTCGTTATCTGACGGAGAACCCAGACTAGACTCTGACACCTGAATGTCATCTTCTTCTGATTCGATTGTCCTCCACCTCTTTATTTTTTGTTCATTAGAAAAACGAAGCGAACCTTCCTCGGCATTATCGTGTTCCGTCTCATCTGTATACAAATTATCTACCTCGTTATCCGTCACCGGCGATCTCACATTCAAGTGAAAATCTTCACAGAACTGTATTCCTTCTTCCTCCTCCATATTGTTTTGAAAAGGTTCTTGGCAGTCGTCAACGCCAATACCTATAATAATACCAAAACCAATAACCATCAACATTGAAGGAAATTATATTGAACAAGTAAACTATCTCTACGAGGGCCAGTGTTGTTAAAGTATCGTGCGAACGTAGCCTACATAAGTAAAAGTAAATAAGAGTGTACGTAGCCTACTAAGCCCTAAGTGAAAGTAAAAGTAATTCTCACAAATGCTACTGTTGTCAAAGTAAAAAACGTAGGGGGCCTACTCTTAAAAATAACAATGTTACAATATAAAGTAAACGTAATGAGTCTAGTTTCTATAATTCGATCCACTTAAGAATAAATTCACACAATTCTTGTCATTCAATCAAATGCATTTTCTCGTTCATTGTTAAAAATTCACAGCCTTTCCTGTGTGTCATTGAAATTCAATGTAAACATTGGCAACAGGGTCCCGGGTGTTTCAAGTTGTCAAAGGATTCCCTTATTATGATTTAAAAAAAGTAATGGTTTAATATGAATAAAAGTGCGACTTTTATTGAAGAAAATTTTGCACATAGGCCTAGGGCCTATTCTCAAAACTACGCGGAGACTACTGCGACGAGTCGTGTAGCCTATTTTAGGTGAGTTCTTTCTAAATATTGGTCATAGTTGGAATTTCCCAGAGTCTCGGCATAAATTTCCAGTAGCGTGCTGTAAACATTTTTATATTAAGGCCTATCTCCTTCAGCAACACATTTTCTAATAGTTTAGTAGGCTAACAATCATTGTTACGAATATTACGTAAATGGTAATAAAGTAAAGTAGACTACTGAAAGAGGGTTAGGTGTTACTTCGTTAAAAGTAAAAGGATTAAACCGTAGTGTAGGTTGGTAAATTACGCACTTCCATTTAATCTTCTAACACAAAAGATAATAGTCATTGTTCATTAAACTTCTAATCTAAGTTAGGCCTATATGTTCATCGATAATCGAGCTTCTAGTGTGAGCCATATTTTCATTGACCATCCAACTTCTAGTTTCGGTTTTAGTCTGAAATGTTTTAAATGCTCATAATTTCGGACTAAAACGATATATTTTAATCGCAATTCCACCTTTAGTTTGAGTTTCAGTAATATGTTTGTCGCGGTCGACTCCTTCGATCGCAACGACGAACCAACGAAGGAACTATTAAAAGATCTTTATTTAAAAATAAAATCGATTAAGTGTAGAGTAAGTCAACTCGTCTATCAAATATCACAATCGTAGACAGCACACAGGTTGGCTGGTCTCGATTGAACGTTATACGATCAATGTTTCAACGTTTACAAATCTTCGTCAAAAGGCCCTTAATGTACATCAGGTCTATCTTATATAGAGTTCTCCCGGATTCCAGAACGTTCTGTGACGTCACTGTACTTTTCCCTGGAAAGTCCTACTGAACACGTATATTCTTGTTGCATGCACCGAATTAATGTTGACAGCTTGCTGCAGAATTTTCCGTGCGATGTAAACAAGCTTGTTGACGCGTCGGTTTTCTTCCCTTGATGCATGCACCCGCGTAGACCGCGACATTCCCTCCGCCCTCAGATGATGACACGTCTTCAGCACCATCTCGAACGGGTCATCACGATCAAGCCGGGCCTCCAGACTCCATCTCGACACAGCATATACAAACAAAACAAAACACATCAGTCAGTCAATTTATCTATACAATTTGCGGGCTTGATCCTTGTGTGTCGGGCCATTTCCCCCCTCACCATCCGAGTCACAACCGAGAGAGGAAATCAGCCACCGTGTTCTGACGTCCAGGACGATATCGAAAGTCCACGTTAAACTCTTGCAATGCTAACGCCCAACGAGTCAGTTTCGCACTCTTAGGGCTTGCATCTGTGAGATAAGACAAAGGATTATGATCTGAATAAATGATTATCTTTGATAAGAATATCCATGACTTGAATCGTTTAAGTGCCCAAATTACTGCGAAAGCCTCTCTCTCAATTGTAGACCAATGCATCTGTGTATCTGTAAGTTTAGGGCTAGCAAAAGCAATTGGTTTTTCTTGACCTTCTTCGGTCCACTGAAACAAGCAACACCCGACCGCGGTGGCACTTGCGTCAATACTTAAACCAAATTCCTTAGTGAAATCAATGGTATGCAACTGTGTAGCTTTACTGAGATCATCCTTTAACTTATCTAGTGCTTCTTGATGCTTTTGCTCCCAAGGCACCTTCGTAGGTATGTTATCTCGTGTCAAATCAGTTATTATCCGTGCTTTTTCAGCTAAAGCAGGTATAAAATTTCGAAAGTAACTGAAAAAACCTATAACCTTTCTAACTTCTTTCTTTGTTGTTGGAGGATGGATATCATTGATCGTAGCGATCTTACCTGGATCAGGTTCAATACAACCTGACCCTACTATATGGCCAACAAACTTTATTTTGTTTTGTGCAAAATTACATTTTCTTAAATTCAAAGTGAGTCCTGCTTCCTCAATAGTTTGCAAGAATTTCTCTAGATGTTCTAAATGGTCATTCCAATTCATTGAAACCACTGCCATATCATCGACGAATGGTTCGGTAAAACTTCGCACTGGATGTAAAACTTGGGTCATAGCACGAATAAAGGTATTGCTAGCGGACTTGAGTCCAAACGGCATCCTTGTGAACTCAAAAAGTCCTGCATCACATACGAATGCCGTAAGCCATCGATGTTCTTTCCGAACTGGAATTTGCCAATACCCCGATTTCGCGTCGAAAACACTAATAAACTTTGCCCGTCCCACCTTTTGTAAGACGTCAGCAATGTCTGGGGTCGGGTAACAATCACCTAGAGAATATTTGTTAACATGGCGATAATCAATTGCCAATCGAACGCCATTTTGACCTTTGGGTCCCTTTAAAACGCAAACTACCGGACTGGCCATTTCACTTTTCGATGGTCGAATGATGTCTAATGCCAACATTTCTTCTATCTGGCGTTGTACTTCAGGTTTAAGTAGCTCAGGTACTTTATATGCCCTTAAACGCTTAGGAGTGAAATCATGAGTTATCTTAATTTCATGTTCTAATACTGGACAATACCCAGGTTTATCCACAAATACTGCCGTGTGCCGATCCAAAACTTCAAAAAGTTGCTTCTGTTCCTCTTGCGAAAGATGCGCTATAATCAGAGGATCAATTCGCTTACTCGGGCTTATTTGTTCACGCTCTTCCTGATCTACAACCTCTACTATACCAAATTCTTCATCTTGATCAACAATTACTGAACAGCTATTGATCATCGCTTGTTCGAGTCGTTCATGGTATCGCTTGATCTTATTTGCGTGTAAATGTCTTTGTTTTCCCTCTATTTCTACTATATAAGAATATGGGGATTTGACCTTGACTACGGTAGCAGGTCCTTGCCATCGACTATAAAATTTAGAACTACCAAAATCTGGTGCTAATACTGCTACTTTATCTCCAACTTCGTATTTTCTGTCAGTACTACGCAAGTTATAATAATCTGCATACCGCTTTGTTTCTATATCACTATAGTAATCTGCATAAACTTTCGCGAATTCGAGGTTTTCCTTCAGTGATTGGAGATACTCTTCGGGTGATTTACCTAAGTTAAGAGGTACTTTTCGTTCGCCAGCCCACGATTCCTTCAACACACTAAGTGGACCCCGAGGAAGAGTTCCATAAACCATAGTGAATGGCGAAATATGAGTCGTGCCTGAAGGTTTTTCTCTAAGGCTCCACAGAACAAACGGTAACAATTGGTGCCATCCACGAGGATCAGATTGAGCAAGCTTAAAGATCATGGTTTTCAAGCTTTGGTTGCATCTTTCAACCAATCCAGCTGCCTCAGGATGTCCAGGGGTATTAAATCTGGGACTACAACCCATTCGCCGCAAGAATTCTTTCGTCAAACGACTGGTAAAGTTGGTACCACAATCAGAACTGATGATCCTTGGAATAGAAAAAGTTGTAAAAACTTGCAACAGAGCTTCACAAACTCCCTTTGCATTCAGCGATCTAAGAGGATACGCCATCGGCCAACGAGAAAATTTATCCACCAGAACCAGAGCATAATTGTACTGGGGTTTCGATTTGTTGGATTCTCCAGTCACTACCATAGGGCCAATACAATCCATATTTAGATGGTTAAAACAGAGTTCATCCGCCCTCGGAATAGGAGTGATCGGGACTCGATCTGCCACTTTAACTGGAGTTCTTAGTTGACAAATTTGACAAGACGCACAATATTCGCGAATCCTCTCATCCATTCTTGGAAACCAAAAGTTTAATTTGATCCTGGCTCTCGTTGCCTTAAAAGCCATGTGCCCAGCACATGGGGCATCGTGTGCTACTCGCAAGACAACCTCGATTCTATCTTCCGGTAAACATAATTGATTAACCTTATGTCCCATAATTTCCCCTTTGTGGTACAGGAGGTTATTATCTATAAAGAAATTATTTTTATTCTGTCTCGCTTGTTGCCAGCAAGATATAAGATTGTGACAATTCTGTTGCTCACGCAATAAAGCATCATTATTCGCTACTCCCTCATCAGACTTGAACTCTGTTGACTCAACATCAAGAAAATTATCTGAATCATCAACTAGTTGCTCCTGAGAATATTCATTCACTTCTGACGGCAAGGATTCGTTGCTGTTACTTTTCTCGATATTAACTTCTAAGTTATCTTCTTCTGCCCCTTTATTTATTTGTACACATCGATCTACGCCAGCTACCATCACTACATATTGCGAACTATCCCTTAATAGGTCCACAACATGGGGTGTCAAAATAACCCGTTCATTTAGTTCAGGGACTACAGCGAACATGACGCACAAAGATGGCGCAATGTTCGTCGTTCCTTCCATTGAATTAGCTAATTTCATTTGTAGGTATACTACATCTGCCTTACATCCTTCTCCCTGAAAACCAATTATATTAATCCGTTTAATCACGGGTAAGTTTAGTGACTCAATTAATTTCTTATCAATACAACAAATTTCTGCTCCTGAATCAGATAATGCTGGCTGAGAAGGGAGATCTTCAATCTGTACATTGATATACGACCTCTCGTGTAATCCATCAATACTATTCTCGTATACCCTTACAGCAGTTTCCAACCCTATTGGTTTAGAATTATCCAATAAATTCCCTTGCTTTACTTGTTCAGGTATCTCATGCAACACGTTGACCTTCTCAACACATGAGTCGATCACTTCTTCAGTTGGGTTCCCAAATATACAAGTACTCACCTTTTTAGAACTTGGTTTGGTCTGGCACTCCCTTGCCCTATGACCCTTCTGATGACATAGGAAACAGAGACCCTTTACCTTGGCCTCCTCCTGAGACACCCTCGCACCTATCTTGGCTTCACCCCTTAATTCCGGTTTGGGAGACTTGGGTTGAGCTGTCTGGTTATTGACTTGAACATGTGGTTGACCTCTCGTCCAATTGTTATACTTCGGTGTCGGATGACTACGGCATACTAAGTCATTCCCACCATCATGCGACGCTACATAAATGTCAGCCGCATTAGCTATGTCTTCACAGCTCAACCACTCCTCTTTTTCTTGGGCCAAGATATAATCTAAACAAGCCTTCGACAAGGACTCCTTAAGCCGATCCGCAACCAATAAACTTACAAGTTTATCAAACTCATCAGTTATCTTTCTACTTTTCAAATAATACATAAGAGCCACACGCAATTTGGATGAATAGATCGTAAATGATTCGTCCGATGCTTTGTGCAACGACCAAAATCGGGCTCTAAGATTTGAAGGGCTTATCTTAAACTCCCTTAGCAAAAACTCCTTCAGGATTTGTAGTCATGGAGCTGTGCCTCAGTAAGGCGCATGGTTAATGCCTTAGCTCTTTCACTTAAAATGGCTAGCAATAATTTTGCTCTAACATCTTCATCCACCTCATACACATTAAACAAACCATCCAAGTGATCAAAGAAACCTGGAATTTCTATAGGGTCGGAAGGAAATTTCCAAAGAATATTCTTAAGGGCATCACTATAACGCTTAGTACGACTTGCTAAAGAATCTCTAACATTTCGTTCTTCCTGCTTTTCCTTCCTCTCCCTTTCTTCTTTCTCTTTCCGTTCCTTCTTTTCTCTTTCTTCTTTCTCTTTCCGTTCCTTCTTTTCTTCCTCTCTCCTCTTTTCCTCCCTTTCTTCCTTCTCCTTCCGTTCCTCCCTTTCTCTTTCTTCCTTCTCCTTCCGTTCCTCCCTTTCTCTTTCTTCCTTCTCTTTCCGTTCCTTCTTTTCTTCCTTCCGTTCCTCCCTTTGTTCTTCATATTTACGGATTTCGAACTCCAGACGGCGCTTCTGCAGCTCGTAATCCACTCCTGTTGGAGATATTGGACTACCCTTAAATTCCTCTTCCTCTTTTCCAATCTCCATGGCCCATTCTTCCATTAATTGACTTCGATCCCATGACATAACATCATCTTCGTCCCTTCCTGCCTTCATAAGATACACCCTAAGGCGCTCAGACGACATTTTGCGAATATTCGCTTGCATCTCTGTTGTCAACGCTTCCATTTTTACAAACAGTCAGTCAACAACAATCAACAAAAAAAAAAACAGACACCACGCGGCAAACCCGCCACACAAAAGGAAAATTCCACAACCCAAAGTGCAACTCTGCAGTATCCAAAGAAGTACACTCGCCAAGTACGCAAAAACTATACAAGCTCACGCAAGTCTGGCCTCGATCACAACAATGGATCAAATTTCAAAGAAATAATCAGCAGATATTGAAAGAGAAATAATGGCTGCCTCCCACTCGGCTGCAACTCCACTCTCTTTTCTCCTTCTCAGCCACGACAACACCTAGGATCTTACCCGTATGTTGACTGCTGTCTTCTGCTGTCTCAGCCGAACGACGCACTTCGTTCGTCCGACTGTCGTATGCCGATTCACCCGTCTCCCACGGTAGAAAGGCGTCTCGATCCGCTCGCTGTCTGGAACAGACCGTCTCTTGATCCTCCGGGTTGACTCCTTCCTCCGCCGGCTCGCGTCTTCTTCACCGGATCCAACACCGATGATCCCGCCGCTGCCACCAATAATGTCGCGGTCGACTCCTTCGATCGCAACGACGAACCAACGAAGGAACTATTAAAAGATCTTTATTTAAAAATAAAATCGATTAAGTGTAGAGTAAGTCAACTCGTCTATCAAATATCACAATCGTAGACAGCACACAGGTTGGCTGGTCTCGATTGAACGTTATACGATCAATGTTTCAACGTTTACAAATCTTCGTCAAAAGGCCCTTAATGTACATCAGGTCTATCTTATATAGAGTTCTCCCGGATTCCAGAACGTTCTGTGACGTCACTGTACTTTTCCCTGGAAAGTCCTACTGAACACGTATATTCTTGTTGCATGCACCGAATTAATGTTGACAGCTTGCTGCAGAATTTTCCGTGCGATGTAAACAAGCTTGTTGACGCGTCGGTTTTCTTCCCTTGATGCATGCACCCGCGTAGACCGCGACAATGTTCATCAATCATCCAACTTCTAGCTGTCTCAACTGCTTATCGTATGCTGGAGCTCTACGGGAGTATCGATTTGATAATGACAGTCTGACTCGGAATGTTAACTGATAGTTAACTGATTACGATAGATGGCAGTAGTGAAAAAGATGCACACAGCAGAATTGGACGCACCTCATAAACATTTGGAAATATTAATATAATTTACAGAAAAATGAGAAATGATGAAGAAAACCAAGACAAATGATGTGAAAGTATGATGTAATCCATTTTTCTAAACAGAGCAGAATGCTGGACAATAAGAAGACAAGATGAGACCAGAATTCTCACACCAGGTTTGAGTCGACTGGAAGGTTCCAGGTAGTTTGAGAAAAAGAAGAAAATTAGAACTCATGACGTATAAAAGACAAATAATTTTCAGGTTCAAACAGCTCTGCTAGACAAAGACTCCGATGGTCCCACTACAAATGGTTCACGACTTTCCATCTTGTAGTTTGTGTAATATTTTCATCGAGAATCCAGCTTCTAGTTTCAGTTATATATTCAATGATAATTCAGCTCAAATTAGAAGCTGGATAAGGAATGAAAACAGTTGATTGTAATATTCAAACATAGCTAGAAGCTGGATGGACAATGAAAATTGAGCTCAAACTGGTAGCTGGAGGAGCGATGAAAAAGAGCTCAAGTTAGAAGCTGGATTATCGGATGAATATGTAACTGAAACTAGAAGCTGGATTATCGATGAAAACATAGCTTTGAAAGATCGTGAACCATTTGTCCATGAAGCATTGGTCGGTGAACCATTTTATTCGTGAACCATTTATCGTGACACCGTACTGCATGTGGCAATGGACCGAGGACAATATGGGTCATTTATTCATTCTCATCGCTGTCAAATGACTGGCGTAAGAAACTGATGATGATGATTGCCAAAACCAAGATCTATCAGCAAGTGTAGGCTATGTGTATTTGCTCACCTTGGCTCAAGCGTTCAGCAGGTTGGCCTAAATCAGAAGAAGTTTCTGCCGTCTCCGTATCAACAGACTGACAGTGCACCGGGATATCGTCATTAAGCTCTTGATTACCTTAAACACAAGAATTTCTGTTATGTTTCATCTCTCATCTTTAATATTTTTTACCAAAAATTTACAACTACAATCAGGATTGGTTATGTTCTGTTTCAAATGACTTAGCTCTCTTTTGTAGACTCCCAATTATAAATATGTTCATCTTAGACGTATAATTAATACCGAGATAATTAAACTAACACATTCCTTACACATATACGCTCAAGAATCGTTAAGAATTGCTGGCCACAGATGTTAGTATACACCACTGATTTCCTGGCAATATTACAGATCCTTTATGACATTAATACAATGATGGGCACAGTAGTATTTTAAATAGATTTCTATTTGCAAGATAGAAAATATTTTTTTTTGTATTTTGAAAATACTTTTGAAAAGTATTTTCTAAAAGTATTTCCAAAATAGTTTTAAAAAGTATCTAGTATAATTCTAAATACTTCTCTAAAAGTAAAACGATTAAACCGTAGTTTAGGTTGGTAAATTACGCACTTCCATTTTATTTCTAACACAAAACATGGTAATCCTGACACTGGCGGTCCCAAATTATAAAATGTAAGAAATCGTTTCTTTTCCAGCTTCTACCTTTAGTTACATTTTCATCGCTAAAAGATCCCGCTTCCAGCCTTATAGTTACATTGTCATCATAGATCCCGTTTCTATTCTTTGTTATATTTACATCGTTAATCCAGCTTCTTTATTCATGGATTCTGCTTCTATAGTCTGAGTTATATTTTAATCCTTAATCCAGCTTCTATAATTTTCCCGTTTCTATATTCTCCTGAGCTATTTATACATTGGTGTTAGGGCAGACCGCATAACATCAAACGAACATATCTAACCGTGGCCAAGCGCCCATAGGGCACGGAGGTCAAAGTCCGCCGTGTTCCTGGAACACCACTGAAGATGCCTCGTTTGATGTGTAAGCTTATAGGATACATAAGGAGGAACGTCGGTATAACCGATTTCGCTTTGGGACCAATGGTCTATTCTTCGACCTTTTGCACCTACGAGGATAAGCCACTTCATTTTACTAATAAACAAATTGAGCGTGAAACTGACCAGTGAACGAATACCATGGTACACAGACTCGCTGATCGAGGTCCGATTCACTAATACAGTGATAGAAACGGACATCTGTGGCTTTCTGATCAAATTCATTCTCATCCAATCCAGCTCATGACTACTTAGAAGTACCAAATTAAAAATTATTGCAAATATTTTGTGTCATTCGATGCAATTGTATGGTTTTCTCCGGTGTATGTTCCTATGACGGGCACACAGGCAGACACGCTGACGGACAGACAGACACACACACCTACACACACATACACACACAAAGACAAGCTCAAGCACTAACAAACATACTAACAAACACTTATCGCAGAAAGATACAAATACACACAAATACACACACTAACATACACACGCACAGAGACTCAGGTCAGGAAGTGGCTTTGTTCCCCTTTGAAGCCCACAGATTATATCAGCCACTGACCCCAGCGACCTCCGATTCGGCATCTGGCTATCTTCACAAGAGCGGTGTGAATATCAGACAAGGCAGAACTTTCTGGGCACGAGTAAACAGGGTGGTCGTTGTCATCAGCTTTTGTCATCATCATCATCATCATCATCGTCGTCGTCGTCGTCGTCATCATCGTCGTCGTCGTCGTCGTCGTCATCATCATCATCATCATCATCTGCCTGTCCCCCCAAACCCAGGACCAAGTCTCCGCCAATTCTTCCCCCGTCTTTCACAGAACTGTGAGCTAAGATTCTGTAACTTGTATAGAGTGTGATCAAAACCTGAAAGGAAACACTTCCCCCGTAGGCGGACGTGCTTTGTAGGAAGCAATTAGCGCCGTGTATTGCAGGATCTATGCTCTCGAGAAATTCAACCGTCGAGGCACCACCAGATAACTATACTTCAAAGTCTTAGTATCCCATCTGCCCGAGCTTGTCCTTGAAGTTGTTGAGTGACTCCACCGTCCGAGTGTGTGTGTCGGTGTGTCTAAGTTAGTGCTTGTAGTTGTGTATAGACTTACTCGATTCCGGGAACATTATCTTCCCTCGCGCCCTCGCACGCACGCTTAACATCAATTAAACAGATCATCGGTTTAACGTCGACATCGCCTCTCCTCTCCGAGTTCATAGTTCATAGTCCACCTCATGCAGCTGGCCCACTTAACGACCTCTTGAAGTCTATGTAGACCAATTTCTTACATGGAACGACCATAATATATTTCATCTAAAATAGCTAAAAGTATAGGGATTTTATCCAGAGTTGCTTACCTACTACCCACCCACATACGTATAAGCCTGCATTACTCAATAGTCATATCTCATCTACTGCAACCTGGTGTGGGCATCCAATTATACATCAAGATTAAAACGACTAACTATACTTCAAAATAGAGTCCTTCGCGTCATTACTAGGAACCCACAGCATTCCTCAAATAAATTTTCACCAGAACTGGCACACCAACTAACACATATCCCTAAACTTGAACAGATAACCTTTCTACAAACCAGTGAATTCATGCACAAATACACATATAAACAATTGCCTTCATCGTTCAACAACTACTACGGTCCAATTCAGATTCGGTCCTATGTCCCGCCTGGCGGGACATACACTTGGGACTAGCCAATAAAGTCTGGTGTCTGCGCTGGTAGTAAAAATGGCATATTTATAGAGAATACGGCATCTATAAATGTATATAGGTCGTGAATTTGAGAGTGCACGGTATTTTTCTCTTCATTTGCATGAAGGCAAGACGAGTAAACAAGAAGTGCAAAAATGTCTAGGAAACGTTTCAGCGGAGCAGACAATTGGAAAGCGACGAAAGACAGCCTATTATTGTAAGACCTGTGCAAGTCATCCAGGACTACACCCCACAGATTGTTTTGAGATTTACATGTACCACACAAAGGCACAATTTCGCCCAACAGAATAAACAGTGTAAAGCAGAAACAATAGGCCTAAGTAACTGTGCTGGAAATTCTAAAAATAAGTTGTAAATTGTGTTCATACTTATGTGTATACCTCTTGCAAATAATACCAGTAGATGTCTCGCATGTAACTTATTTGTGCATTACAGCTGGTGTCTGACAAGAAAAAGTGTCAAGTGTTTGCATGCACAATAGGTTGCCTAAAGTAAATATAGACTACTTGTAATGAAAAATAACTAGTGTAAATAATTAAGAATTAAAATTTTTTACAGACCTGATAGGCTAGAAAATTTTTTTTTAAAGACTGCAAAAGGTTAAAACCTTAATAAACATCGCGTGTGCTAGTTAAGTTAAGAATTTATTTCAGAATATAAACCATATTTTAATTTACAGTTCTTCGGCTCACCACCCTAACTGAATTCTTTGATGAAAGGGTAGAGCCGCCACTGCAAGTCGGGACTCCTTTCCCTTTAGGGTTTTTCTTTTCCCATTGATTCGCAGTGTTATGTCTGTAATTTTACTTAGCTTTTGTTGTTATGTTTCTGTTGCTATCGGATTCCATAAAAACCTATAGTTAGGTATGTATGTATGTATGTATGTATGTATGTATGTATGTATGTATGTATGTATGTATGTATGTATGTATGTATGTATGTATGTATGTATGTATATCTGTCTGTCTGTTTGTATGTCCGTATGTTTGTCTTACATGCCAACTGATACACAGACACAGAGATAAACAGATAGACAGGCAGACATACAAATTCTCCCGACCTGACAGACACCCCTTGGATGTGTATCTGTATTAATCTCACTCTAGCGGTGTGTGTGCACTGTGCAGATCTATCTGCCTTATGTATGTGTGAATGTCAGTCTGCATGTATGTCTGTCTGTCTATGTTTTTTGTGCTCCATTTTCTTTCTATGCAGTGTAAGTGTGAAAAGCCAATTATGTTTCTTTCTCTGTCAGACTCATTAAAGTCTAGGCTTGGAATCCCAAAATGACCCTGTTAGAAGCAAATCATGTAACAATTTGCTAACAGGTGTTTCTAGACTAATTTGACCCTGCTGAAAACGAAAATCGCTGTTAGCACGCTGAATTTTTAGCGGATGCATGGGAAAACAAGATGGCGGCCAAAATGGCGGCCTGTATCTTCATATGGCTATAAGTAAAGTCATGTATACGATGGAAACATGGTTTCAGAGTCTAAATTAACATCTTCTGGGTCAAGGAATGCGATGGAACTAAAGAAAATTATGTAGCACTGTCAAAAAACAAAATGGCGGTCAAAATGGCGGCCAAATATCTTAAAATGCCTATAAGTAAAGTCATATATTTGATAGAAACATGGTTTTAGAGTTTAAATTAACATGTTCCGGATCAAGGAATGCGATGCAACCAGAGACAATAATGTAGCACTGTCAATAAACAAAATGGCGGACAAAATGGCGGACAAAATGGCGGACAAATATCTTAAAATGCCTATAAGTAAAGTCATATATGTGATAGAAACATGGTTATAGAGTCTAGATTACCATTTTCAGGGTCAAGGATTGCGATGGAACCAAAGACAAATATGTAGCACTGCCAATAAACAAAATGACGGACAAAATGGCGGCCAGTCTGATGTAGTGTTATCTTTTTCAAACAATACAAAGAAAGCAACATTCAATATGTAGCACTGACGTTATTGGAGTTTAGCAGTCACTGCTTGGTTTAATTGTAAATTTTTCTGTATTAGTGAGGAGAAAGAGCAAATGGTTTTTCTATTTATTAATCGGTCTAATTTATTTCAACCATAATAATAATTAAATCAAGTGTTAGTTTACTCTGTTTGCATTGAACTCATGAATCTGGAAATGAGCATTAGGCCTATAACTCAGCAGTCGGCGTTCAAAGAACTCGTTTGACGTGCCTCCTCTTGATGAAACATGCAAAGAAATGACTGTCTCTCGTCAGAAAAGAGACAAACATGATGAGGAGCCACTGCTTTGTCTGTTCAACAAAGCGATAACATTGCATCGAGGAACACCACTTCAGAATGCAGTAACAAAAGACGTTGCAACACCAGCAATACTCGATTCACTTCTTAATGAGAAGAAACACGGACATGACAAAATTACAAAATTTGTCTATGATAGACTTCGTGGCGGTGAGACTGGAACTTTGCATGTGAAATTCAATGATCCCTTAAAGAAGAGCATTTCACGACTTGTACAAAAAGTGTTCTTCAACCCAGAAAAAGAACACCGATAAAATTATAAAGGAAGATCGTGATATCATGCAACGTCTCATCACAGCATATGAAGCCGATCGTTTCGTTTAATCTTGCAACAATACTGTGCCATGAACTTCTATCAAAACCAATGAGAACGTGTGAAAAGGCCTCACTGTTGCAGACGCTCATTGAAAAAGTAGCATGTCTAATCAGTATATCTATTACAGAGGCATCACACTTTATTATTGATGGTCAAGCAATGGTACAAGCAATAGGGAAACCTCCGAGAGCAAAGACATTTGGTGACCTGGCAGATATAGTGGTTACATATGTGAAGAAACTTTCGATAGGCTACAAGAGGGTCGATATTATCTTCGATCGATACTGGGCGTTGTCAGTAAAAAGTGCCACCAGACAGAAATGGTGTCAGACATTACGACCAATCCGTCGCAGTATAGAGTGCGGAAGTGTTCCATTGCCGGAAAATTGGCAGAATTTTCTTTCTATGCCTGAAAACAAGGCTGATCTAGCTGCATTCCTATCCATTCAGCTCTCAGCAGCCACATAATTATGGCGATATCTATAGATGTAGTTGTTGCTGGTTGTTTCGTGGAAGAAGATAAGGCATTGTCTACTGCGGGTTCTGATGTGTATACCTTAGCAGCAGCACACGAAGAAGCTGATACCAGAATAATTGTGCACGCTTCGAAGAAAAACCTAAAGACTATGGTCGTTTGTGCAACAGATGCCGACGTGATTCCCCTATCAGAAAATTCCATAGCAAATGCAGAGGAATTTGTCGTTAGAGTGTATAAAACAAAAGAAAACGTCAAGACATGTGATGCAGCACGATATGTTTTGTTCGAGAAAACCAAAAAGATCGATTTTCTTCCACTATGCAGTGACGCCATCAGGCAGTATATTAGACGTGCTCATTACCATACTATCATTTGGGAAAAGGCCTACCTGCCACACATCGATGCTCCGACACCAGCCTCATCAGGATGGAGTGTGGATGAAGAAGGTGTTCTCATACTGGTGTGGTCTACAATTGGTCCTGTGCCACAGTCGTTTCTAGAGTTTGTCTACTGTAAATCATGCAAAGTGCAGCACCAAGCGCTGCTGCTGTCGAAGTGCGAACTTGTCATGTACACTTATGTGCAATTGCATCCACTGCAACAATGCTTGAAACAACAGTCATGTCACGAAACACGAATATTGCAAATTTGCAATGAAATTGCATATACGCAGAGTATAACATGGTTAAACTGCAATCACAAGCCATTAAAATTTCATGTAAGTAATGACGGTTAGACTGCAGTAACGTCAATACTACACATAGAATTTACTTCGTTGGTATTCTTTATCAAGGAAAACACTTCTCCAGACTGGCCGCCATTTTGTCTGCCATCTTGTTTTATAGGCATTTGAAGATATTTTCCCACCATTTTGTCCACCATTTTGTTTATTGGCAGTGCTACATATTTGTCTCTGGTTCCATCGCAATCCTTGACCCTGAAAATGTTAATCTAGACTATAGAACCATGTTTCTATCAAATACATGACTTTACTTATAGGCATTTGAAGACATTTGGGCGCCATTTTGGTCGCCATTTTCTTTTTTGACAGTGCTACATAATTTTCTTTAGTTCCATCGCATTCCTTGACCCAGAAAACGTTAATTTAGACTCTGAAACCATGTTTCCATCGTATACATGACTTTACCTATAGCCATATGAAGATACAGGCCGCCATTTTGGCCGCCCTTTGGTTTTTTGAAAGTGCTACATAATTTTATTTAGTTCCATCGCATTCCTTGACCCAGAAAATGTTAATTTAGACTGTGAAACCATGTTTCCATCGTATACATGACTTTACTTATAGCCAATTGAAGATACAGGCCGCCATTTTGGCCGCCATCTTGTTTTCCCATGCATCCGCTAAAAATCCAGCTTGCAAACAGCGATTTTCGTTTTCAGCAGGGTCAAATTACTCTAGAAACACCTGTTAGCAAATTGTTACATGATTTGCTTCTAACAGTCATTTCTAGAGCCTGTTTTTGATTCCAAGCCTAGACTATTATACAGACACGGGCAGACAGACAAGCCAACAGACAAATGGAGACACGTCCCTTTGCATCTATGTCTCTGTATTCATTTAACTCTATCAATGTATGTAGGTCTCTCTGTCTGTCTGGGGGCCTAACGGTTGTGAGGGGCCTCCAAATTTAGCTGACCATTATGCCTGTGTGACTGTTCCTGAAACCCATTGCTTGTCTAAAGATACTCAAAACTAGTTAATCAAATTGGTTGCTGAGGCAGAGGCGTATTAAAACATGTTTAACATGTTCGGCCTCGCAGGGGCCCCCACACTTGAGGGCCTCACAAATGCAAAAGACATTTTTTTCAATATTTTATAGATATTGTTATTTGTTAGTAAAAATGAGCAAAAAACTCAGAACAAATTATTCGAAGCTACTCATTTCAATATTCACAAATTTCGAACATGTGTGGGCCCCTGTTGCTAGTTTGACATTGTTGAGCATCGTAAGTGATATACTCCGTGTGCTACAGTTTGACGATACATAACTGATGAATTTGCAAGCCAATTTGTTGTTGCGTTTAACTGTCTGTTAGTTTTGTTACAATATGTAAACAGTAAACTGCAAACAATGTTTGCAGGTTACATACTAATCAGTTAAGACTATTATTGTTAGCCTAAGCCTAATAGGCCTAGGCTATTTTTTTCTTTATTGTGGTAGACCTGAAATTATAATATTATTGTACCACAAGTCACTCTAATATTGTTAAACCCTACAAGATGTATACTTTTAACACTAGACTGGATAATTATAAGACCTTGTGATATTGTACAAAGAGAAGAAGGCACGACTTAATAATAGCTAGACGAATGTTGATTCGTTGAATAGGCCTATAACGCGTTTTATGTGTCCTCTTGTTGTGATTCTGTGGGCTGGGGCCACCACATTTGTTAACCTGGCTCTGTGCCGACACTGCCGAGGATATTAAAGACAGTTGAAGACACTGAAGCGGTAGCATTGCAACACGCAACATGCTTTTCCTTTGTTATGCACATGTAGACCAACTAAAAAATATAATTTTGCCGCGCGAGCGCAAATTTCTTTTGACCTCTTTCTTTCCTCCTTAAAAAAGCGGTAATGATCACGTCCCTGGCTAGCAATGATTTCAGTTGAAAGTATAAAGAGACTTGACGTTCGGTCGTTCTCGTTTGCAGTTTATATTTCATAGTTATTATTGGGGGCCTCAAGTAAGGCTTTGGGGGGGGGGCTCAAGTACCATAGCGCCGGCACTGGACACAGGTGTATAGACGACCTTGTATAGGCTACATAAGAGCCGCACACATGGACAAGGTTTGCCTGTATACTGTTTCAGTCGATACATACATGTACTTATGAGCGTCCGGTTAAGACTGATCTAGAAGTAATGACTTATTTCCTGGAGCTTGTGTGTACGTGGCGGCTCAGGTTTTTGACCTCTGACCGACAAACGGGCACAGGGCATCTGCCTCCGTCCAAAGTCGAACGGCATACGCCTTAGGCGTGACATAGACAGGCGGGTGGAGGAGGAGGCTGGTCAAGTCAAGAAATACAGCTCTCTGTGTGTGTGTGTGTGTGTGTGTGTGTGTGTGTGTGTGTGTGTGTGTGTAGGTGTGTGTGTGTGTGTGTGTGTGTGTGTGTGTGTGTGTGTGTGTGTGTGTGTGTGTGTGTGTGTGTGTGTGTGTGTGTGTGTGTGTGTGTGTGTGTGTGTGTGTGTGTGTGTGTGTGTGTGTGTGTGTGTGTGTGTGTGTGTGTGTGTGTGTGTGTGTGTGTGTGTGTGTGTGTGTCTGTGTCTGTTTTATGAAACTAATAATATATGTGATTCTCTGGGCTGCGCCACTGATAGTCCATCACGGCGTCTAAAAATAAACTGTGCTGAATTTGACGTCTGTCCTTTGAGGCATTCCACTTGCCAGTCAGCTAGCATATATGAAACAAAGAGAAGCACACAAAAACTGGACAGCAAACTTTCTCCGGCATTCTCCGTCACATTAGCATATAACTATGAAAACGATGAGAATATTCAAACACACATAACAAACGTAAAATATACGCTGTCATCGTATGAATGAATGATTGGAGGTGTGTGTGTGTAAGTGTGTGTGTGTGTTTGTAGGTGTGTGTGTGTGTGTGTGAGTGAGTGGATGGATGAGTTGATTAGGTGGGTAGGCTCTAATTGGTTTGGTGGCTAAGTAAGGTTTTAGAATGCAGTAACCGGTTGCGTGTGAGTAGGTGTGTAGGTAGATATGCAGTAGGCCTACCTAAATATTAGGTTGTAAGAAACGCGTAGTTTGTGTTCAGGAAGTTTTAGTATTAGGCAGGTATGTAGGTAGGTAGTAGGTAGATGGATGTGAGTGCGTAGTCAGTAGGTAAACATCATCTAAAATAATCTAGTTTCATGACCTTTTGTTAACTTGGTCATTCGACTAAGGTTTATGACCGCTGACCGAAGCATACGCAAGAGGCTAA
The DNA here is from genome assembly GCA_963556255.1 of Allolobophora icterica. NCBI lineage: Eukaryota > Metazoa > Annelida > Clitellata > Crassiclitellata > Lumbricidae > Allolobophora > Allolobophora icterica. The sequence continues at coordinate 7,306,709 of OY744611.1, read as the reverse complement.
GTCCGACCTGTGTACGAATAAGCGAGATATGGGAGAAATGGAGGAGGAGGAGGCGGGCCAAGACACAGCCAAGCCTGTGTACCACCACTGTCAAATCAAGTGGAGGAGGAGGAGGAAGAGTGTTGACTGAGCGTACGTCTGATGCAAATGCTATTTTGAGCGTACGTCTCATACGAAGGCTATTGCGGACTTGAGCTTATATAGCGCCGGCGTTTCAGCTCGTCTCCTTGGCGTGGCTTTTGTGTGGCGCTTTCGGAATTTGCAACACTTCACATCGCATTATTACATCATATAACATTAGATCGCTTTACATCACATCTAAGCACATCACAAAGTCATATCAAATCGCATTACTTTATATCACATTAAACGCCAGTAAATAAGTTGGTCTCCGTGACTTGGCTTTTGTGTGGAGCCGCCGAGATTTAGATACATTACATGTAAATATAATTCTGCGAAGTCTCTCAGAGCCACACAGTGCATCATATTAAATCAATACATCACTTTATGTCGCATTACATCACATTAAATGACATTATTACAGTACATCGCATTACATTACATTATTACATTACATCACATTCAGGGCCGTTTTAAGGTAGGCGTAGGCACTCTTGCATTCGTAGACCCTAACTCAAGTTTCGACTCCAACTCCGCAAAGTTCACATTATGTAGGCTAGAACAGCTTTTAAACTTAAACTGTTTCAGTACAAAAGTTATTAAAATAATTTGAATATGGTGTAATTAGCAAATTTCCCATTTCTATTTTCCCGGTCAATCATTCAGGATATATAATTTTCAGATTTTAAGACTTTCGTAGGCCCCTGAAAGTTTCGTAGGCCTACTGTGCCTATTGGATAAGACGGCCCTTATCACGTTACATCATTTTATATCGCATTCCATTGCATCACATCACATTACATTACCTAACATCACGTTACATCGCATGACAGCACATTAATCCCTTTGTTATATCGCATCACATTACTTCAAGTTTTACATCACATTACATTACATTATACATGTGTAACATCATATCACATTACATCACATGAGATCATATTATTCCCGTCATTATATTACATCACATTACTTCGCATTATTACATCACTTTATATCGCATTATCTTACATATAACATCACATCACATTACATCGCATGACAACACATTGATACTTTTGCTGTATTACATAGAATTTTGTTATATTACATCGCATTACTTCGCAGTATTTCATTGTATCACATTACATGGCATTAAATTACATAACATCATATTACATTACATCGCATGACATAACATCTATCCCTTTATTACATTACATCACATTACTTTGCAGTATTACATTGCATTGAATTATATAGCATCATATCACATTAAACTTAATGACATCACATTTAATCCTTCTATTTTATTACATCACATTACTTCGCATTATTACATAACATCACTTTATGTCGCAATATATTACATAACATCACATCAAATTACATCGCACTACACCACATAATCTTGATTCTATGCATGCACCACCACACAACCATCATCACGTAGCACACTGCTGTCTCGGCTTGACCTCCCCGGACTCTGACCTGGCACCGGAACGGATAAGACGGACACTAATAGAGTTCAACAATATTTAAAATGCTCAACATTTCTCAGAGCAGTGGTGAATCGGCGTGTTATATAATACTGAAGTCTGTTGGTTAACCAGAAGAACACTAATATGATTGCTTAGGAAATGTCACTTGAATGAGGCCCAATACTAATCTGACTGACGCTACATCAATTAGCGCCACACAAAAGCCGGATCAGGGACACCAGTTTCACCAGCGCTATGTAAAAATCCAGCAATATAATTAGGATAGGATAGATTGAAGAGTTCGGTTGCGATGTGTATACGTGATTTTCTTAAACACCAAAACTGGTTGAATTTATTTTAAGCTAAAGATTTGTATTTTCACAGATTACACACAGATCGGCTATGACATTCTTCGCAAAATACATGAGAAGACAGGCATTTGGGGTAACTGCGCTATAACTTTCGTCAATATGAGCAGACATTTAACAAAATGCAAACACTTCAAACATTTATCCAATATTACTAATAGAATTGCTCAGTGTGAATGAGACTTTAGTGTTGTTTGGACAATTATTTTGACTCGCGGCTATTTACTATGGAATTATTTCAAAACAGACACACGATGTGTAGGCTACATTTACATGATTCCATTGCTTGAAAAGCTGATTGTGTGTGCCAGCGATTTCAGCACCTGTAGAACGTATTTTTTCACATGACAGAATTTGTATGAGGCCCGCAGGTCACGTCTTGGTCTGAAAATTCTAAGCGAATTTGTTTTTAGAAAACGCAACGGCAATTGGAATAAGATTTCGCATGTAGGACTTTTGTAAATACGAATTCTGGATTCTCTGCAATCTTCGTTTAGAGTTGTTTTGCTTGAATAAAATAAAGGACTCATGTCTTCGTCAAAAATAGCGAGTAGTCGGACTTGACTATTTTTTAGTGATTGTGGCTTTTGGTCTTGGTCTCGGTCTTGGTCTCGAGACCAATTTAAAAGTCTTGGTTTTGGTCTTGAGACCAAAAGTCTTGGTCTTGGTCTCGAGACCAAAGGTCCTGGTCTTGAGGTTCAAGTCTTGGTCTTGGTCTTGGTATTCAAGGTCTTCGTCTTGGTCTTGAGGTTTAAGGTCTTGACAACAAGACTGTGTAGATCTTGAGATTACGATAACGATTACGATACTGGTGATAAGCATGCTTCAGTCAGTAAGCTGGGTGGAGTAGCGTAAATGATGAACAAAATGGTCCCAAGTTCAGAGCCTTGAGGAAAGTCACAAGTTAGAGGGCATTTTTTGGATGGAGAGAGAGAGTGAATGAGTGAGCTGGTGAGTGTTTCAATGGAGGAAGAGAGAATTAGTGAGTGAGTGAGTGAGAGAGTGGAGTGAGTGAGAGAGCGGGAAGAGGGATAGTATTTACGATATCTTTTGGGAGAGGGGTAATGATAATAATTTTCGTTAAATATTTCAAACTGACACAACGCAGTATGATTACAAGTCATAGTATGAACGGATGATCACAAGTTATTACAGGAGTCGAATTTAACTGTAGGCTGCCATGCAAGGCGGCGCCCATCACGTCCTACTAAGCAATTGAGAGTGAAGGACTTGCTCAAGGTCCCTACACAGTTAAAACCGACCGGACCGGGGAGCGAACCCGGAACCTCGGCGCTTCAAGCCAAGCGCTCTATCTAGTCGGCCACCGTGCCACACGGTCGAAGAAACGTGGTCGATGCCGCTCGTGTCCACGTAAAGACGACAAGAAATGTGAACACAAATGCACTAAGTGCAACAGTTTCGTGTGCGGAAAGCTTGGAGTCAAAACACTTGCATATTCCTGCTTATCCTGCCCACTTTCCCTCTCTGCAGATGCAGAATGTCTGTTCAGTAAATGCTGAACGGTACCGTTTGTGTACATTGTAATATTGAGTTTATAATGTCATAATTTAGCAGAACTTCATTTATTCATCCTAATTTGATGAAACCAAAACGATTTCTATATAGGCCTATACTGTTCAGATACTGATAAGGAGACATTGTAACAGCAAGACACTCATATGTAAAGCATGTATAATGTTATGTTTATAAATTCCTGAGTAAAATAGCTACGACGTGGTGCATTTTCGTACTTTATAGCTGATTTGGGTGCATGACAAACTAATGAAACTGGATGCATTCTGTGGATTTAACATGTTTAGGAAAAGTCATAGAAGCGATTTCTTCAACTATTTTCAGGGATTTTTTTTTAATTTCCGTGAAAAACCGAGATGGGGGTATTTTTTTACCCCCCGGTGACCCTATAACGGTTAATATTTTTTACCTTGGTCTCGGTCTTGGTCTTGAGGTTCAAGGTCTTGGTCTTGGTCTTGAGGTTCAAAGTCTTGGTCTTGAGGTTCAAAGTCTTGGTCTTGGTCTTAAGACCAAAAGTCCTGGTCTTGAGGTTCAAGGTCTTGGTCTTGAGGTTCAAGGTCTTGACAACAAGACTAGTAGTTGCAGTTTAACGACACTGTGTGGTAACAAAGACCATTAGCGTCGCCCCCTCCTTTATTCAGGCTTAGGACTGGCTCTGCCAGAGTACGAACAGTGGCGGAGTTGACAACAAGACTGATAGGCATGTCCGCATAAATACGGTTCTATATACACGATGTAGAACTATATAAGCCCTTATATGTCCCCAAAGGGTGAGTTAAATTCAAATTTATATACACAGACCCCCTCTAAGTATTGCTCTATTCATAAGCTATACGCAGGACTCCGCATTGTGAGTTGGAATCCGATCGATATATAGGCCTAGGGCCTACTTGTCTCTATAAAGTAGGTTCCATTCTTAAGTTTTGACCCCACAGTGTAAGTTCTTATCCGATCGATATACATGTCTCCATAAAGTAGGTTATATTCTTAAATTTATATATATATGTCCCCACAGTGTAAGTTGTAATCCGATCGATATACATGTCTCGCGGAAATTGTGTACGAGTCATCACTTTATAGGTTCCAAAGTGATACTGTATTCCCTAAATATGATACTGTATGCTTCTCTAATTAGGGTCTAATCTAAAACTTTAGAAACGAAAACTATATTACAAAATATCGGCGTGTAACTCGTTCGATCCTGAAAGTAAATCGCCAGCTTTGTGTCAGTGCATTCGCCCAAACTGGAAGCTCGTGCTTGACTTGCTACGGACACTAGTTCAAAGTTGCAGAAGAAATGTGTAGCTGTATTTTTTTGCGTTTTGCTACACTCAAAGACGGATTTAAAATGGTCAAGCTGACCATAATCTGTTCGCCTGGAATTTTAAAAGCCAGTGCAAAAATAACCAATTGAGCTTGCTAAAGAAAATCCACTATGTTCAGGCCGTAGCCTGTAATACTTTATTAGATTGGGAGGACCATGGTTAATGTGTCCTACCTCTAGATCTGCCCAAAACGAAATAAAATAAAAAATTATATGTTCATAATAAATAAAGCAAGCAAAAAGATGTCGAATAATTGTAGACCTCCATACAAGTGATACAACCTGTAGGCTTATGTACGATTAGGCCTACTGGGCGAATTATTTATAGAGCGTGAAATTAGATAAATGAATTAGTTATATTTTCCTCTAAATTGCTAATATTTTAGAGTCATGTTCGGCTATAGAAATCATCTGCAGACGAAATAAGAGGTCACTTTGATTAAAAACGCGCAAGTTTGTTTATAAATAAATTGAAACCATTGGCTCACGCGGAGCTTTAGCTGCTTCTTCGCTTTGTTATGTATTTCTAGTCATTAATTAAGACATTCAACTGAGAATAACTTTACAATAAAATCTAACATGGTTATTACGCTCAAGAACGCTCGAAATATTAGTCCACTCTTTATATTACTAACTCATTTAAATATTTGTGGACGGTAGAGGACGCCACAAGCCGTGCCTCGAACATAACGGTAACCCAATACAGTATGACCGCGATGACAGGTGGCGCTGTGAACGCCGTCTCGCTGCAGATTAGTACTTGGCCAGCGCACAGGTGGCGCCACGTACTGGACTCATAAAATCACAATATAAAATATAAGGTGGTTTATCAGGACATTTTTGTAAAAACACTAAATGAGCACGAATCAAGGCATTTTAAGACATTCTAAGGCACATGTTTTATGGGGACCCGGGTCATGTCCCCATAAAATTTTAGGCCCGCGTAATGTTGGTTGTATACCGACGCGAGTCCCCATAAACCGCAAACATAAAACTATATATATATATATATATATATATATATATATATATATATATATATAGACAATGTTCCGTAACAACAGACACACTGTAATGTGCCCCAATCGAGAGATTCTAGTCACCACTTATTTAAATTCGTGTATGTACACATGCGTGCATACAAATACATACATACACACATGCATAGAAATATACATAGAGCAGGTTAGACGAGAAAAGGTCAAGGACAAACACACATACATACACAAATACATACATACATACCTGCATACATGAGCACATGCATGCATGCATTGTAACTGTATATCTGTACGTACAAGTCTACAAGATGTCACATGCATATGCACATACACAGCATTCGCAGACCGTTTCATTAACAACTGTCCCGCGAGTCTGGCTGTCGGTTAAGATTCGTTCAGCAGTAATTTCTTCGGTGACTGTTTGACCACATTATTGTCTGATGTTGCTAGACGCTTGTATGAGGCTGCATCAAAATGCAGACACACGAACAACGAACTCCTATTCCGTTGAGCGGCGCCACAAGTAATATATACCTCGGGTGCGGGGTATACACCGGTGCGGGCTATTCAGCTGTCAATTTCGGTAAACACGGCTCGCTGTAGCATTTTGATGCAAGCGGCTTGCCATAAGCCGATATTTTTGACGTCTATTTCCCAAGCTGACCGCATAAAATGACCGTTGGACTTACCGGTCAGCCACTGATGCCAGCTGCAAAGAGAGAAGTGGCTAACGATGAATGATTCTCTAGAATATCCGCCATACACGGAAATCCGGTGGGATAAAAATAGACGTCAACTGATCAGTGATGTAACTATATAGATGCCACTTGATCCAAGACGCCACCTGGCTTTCGGAAGAAGCTGTCAACACAGGAATTATCTAACGCAACTATACGTCTATCGGATTCTATAGGATGACGGTATAGGTGAAAGCGCTTTGGCTGCGCGCTATTTTCCCATTCTAACGAACGCCTCACGATATTGCCGCATTAAGTTAACAACATTGGTTTCCTCATTGAGTAAGATGATGCCCTGCACTTCGCTTTAGAAATTTGAAGTTTACGATTACGATTGAACCAAATACCAAATATGATTCAATTATTCTGTATTTGGTTAATGTAGTTATTCCTTCAATTACAAAATATTAATTAATCTTTTTCATTCGCTATTTAATTGTTCACTCATTAGTCTAGTAAAAGATTCGTTGTTTCGCTAATTCCTTAATCCGTTTTATTCACTCACTGAAAAATTCATTCGGCGATTATTCAACTCCGCCACAAATAAATCCATCAACTTCATTGCTTCATCAAAACACCAACCCATCTAAAATTCATCCATCCATCCATCCATCCATCCATTCATCCATTCATCCATCCATCCATCCATCCATCCATCCATCCATCCATCCATCCATCCATCCATCCATCCATCCACCCATCCATCCACCCATGCACTCACCCATCCACCCACCCACCATCACTTATCCATCCATCCATCTATTCATCCATCCATCCATCCATCCATCCATCCATCCATCCATCCATCCATCCATCCATCCATCCATCCATCCATCCATCCATCCATTCATCCATCCATCCATCCATCCATCCACCCATGCACTCACCCATCCACCCACCCACCATCACTTATCCATCCATCCATCCATCCATCCATCCATCCATCCATCCATCCATCCATCCATCCATCCATCCATCCATCCATCCATCCATCCATCCATCCATCCATCCATCCATCCATCCATCCATCACCCATCCATCCATCCACCCTCCCATCCATTCTTCTCTCGATCCATCCATCTGTTCTTGCTCTGCAGATCCACAGTCAAGGCCGAGGGGAGCTGCTGGTGTCACTCTGCTACCAACCGTCAGCTGACCGTCTGACCGTCGTCATTCTCAAGGCCAAGAACCTTCCAAAGATGGACCTCACCGGACTCTCAGGTCAATCAGATAATTCATCACGACAACCTCCTTTTTATGTAGCGCAACGATTCGACAACAGATGAAGACATCTAAACTGACCACGAGATGGGAGTAGAGTTGAGCGGAGCAGATAAGTGACCACACAAAGTAGGGTGGGTTAGGATGGGCTCCGGTGGCGTAGGGTAGGGTATAGCATGGCAGTTTAGGAGAGGTCATGGTGAGGGTGACGAAGAGTATGGTTGTTTATTGGTGGAAAGAATAAGTTGAGATATTATGGGGTAAAGTTAGGATAGGATATAACCCCAGCGGTAGAGTTTGATAGGATAAAGCAGCGCAGGATCTGGAGCAGTGAGGCACACCTCATTGGTTTGAGCAAGATGTGACACTAATTATAGGGTAGGGAGAACACATTTGGTCACTTTCGGGTTATGTTATGGGCTGATTAAACCTAGATTCAGTTTAAGATTAGCGTCGATTCGACCACTTCCGGTCGCCCCCGCAAACACTTGCGCATGCGCATTAGCATGCATCCGAGCTGCGCGCTCTAAACGCGATTATATAGCGTCGTCATTAGAAAACCAACGCGGCGAACGATAATGGGGCTCGGTAATGGACGAGAGCAGACGAGCGTGTGCGCATGCTCCGCAGGCCATCTGGCGGTGGTGAGTGGACGGAAAGGTTGAGTGGCAAATAAAATTATTCGTCTCTTGTCCGAGACAGCAACTAGTTCGTCACGACAGGTTTTAGTATGCTGCAGGGAACCCTGCTGTGTTTGCACAAGGCGCTCTTTTGCGCACGGCACTCTGTTGCACACAGCGACCGCTGCCAGCCATACCTTTTGCACACGACACAAGCGTGTGAAAATACATGAATTTTTAATAGTGCATAAATTATGTATTAATATTGCACTTCGCCTAAAATCCGCGATATTATGTATGGAAACATATAGACAATAGTCCTATTATAGGGGCACAGTCACATACATAATGTATCATTATTATGACTTTAACGATGTGTACGTATGCGAAAGCAGTAGATTTTGTAAACAAAAATCAACGAAAAGCGATAGACAAACAAGTATGCTTACATAATCATGTCAAGAAAGTGTCGATAGCAAGTATACACCAGTACGTATTTGAAGACAAGTCTTTGACAATTATACAACATTAGTTTTCGTGTGTTAAAACTGTGCATACTGATTATACATTATATATTAATATTAATATAGTCATAATGCTTCTGTAAAATTATGTATGCACTGTCTAACCTGTGTTCACGTATTTGTGTTCTCGTACTTGTATGCTCACACTTGTGTTCACGTACTTATGTTAGCATACTTGTGTTCTTATATTTGTGTCCTCATACTTGTGTTCACGTACTTATGTTAGCATACTTGTGCTCTCATACTTGTGTTCTCATACTTGTGTCCTCATACTTGTGTTCACGTACTTATGTTAGCATACTTGTGTTCGCATACTTGTGTTGTCACAGATCCCTATGTGAAAGTCTACCTTCTTCTCGATGGACAGCGAATCGCCAAGAAGAAGACGCACGTTAAGAAGCGGACCCTGAACCCAGTCTTCAACGAATCGTTCCAGTTCGACCTTCCTCGTGGAGAGGAGCTCGCGCGCATCAGCCTCGAATTCCAGGTCTTCGACTGGGACCGGATGACGAAGAACGAGGTCATAGGTCGATTGGAGGTCGGCTGCCTCCTTCCGGGGTCGACCGAGGCCAGTCACTGGAACGAGGTCATGAACTGTCCCAGAAAGCAGATCGCAGAGTGGCACCGGCTCAAGGACTGACCGACTTCCGGTCGCGTGACAGGGTCACTATGCTGCATGAAAACGTAATGTAATGCCTGGTAACTGCAGGTACTGTTTATACGCCTTGTAAGGACGGCGCTATATATAAATCTCAAAGTACAAACATACGTATGCATATAGATTATACACATGCGTACATGCATATATACATAGATACATAGACATACTAAAATGCATACATACATACATCAATATATTCATACACGCATCTATCCATTTCTAAACACACACATTAACAAACATATGCACACATACATACATACAGACTAACAAATTTATGTAATAAATATAATGTATATAATCATGCATAGATTCGCAGTTTAATACCCGAATACAATGTATACCGCACCAGCAAATTCGTGCACAAATTGTCTGATAGAAACTGTGACTCAGAGCAGCTTTTCCAGACCCCAGTTTAAGAGTTCTGTTTACAGTGACCGAGCTCCATTAATTGACAAAACGTGTGCAAAATGTGTTGTGTGCGAAAGATGCGGTTGTCAGCTTGCGCCGTGTGCAAAAGAACGCCGTGTATAAAAACGCGCAGTGTGCAAACCTGTGAAGTTTCCTCCTGCATGCTAACCCTATAGGGACGAACTTGTCGCCGTTTTGGACAAGAGATGATCTTCAGTGTAGTTTTAGTAATCTAATCTAACAACTTCCATAGCGCCGTTATCTTAATGACTATTCGATGATCGCTTCAAGTGAAGTCGCAATCACAAATCATTATCCACTGGAGAAGCCAGATTTAAATCTGATAGAACAGAGAAACCAGAAGTGAGGCTGCAATGGGTATACAAGTTAAAGGAGATGAATCTTAAGCTTAGACATGAATGACATTAAATTTTAAAGCATTGACAGAAACAGCTTAATTGGGCGGCGAATTGCAAGGCTTTGGAAAAGCTAATTATATACGAAAGCATCTGAACCCAACACCAACTCTTGCTGTGCCCCGCACCTCACACAGATAGAATCTGTATAAGGGTGAGCGTGGAGTAACACTATAATTTCTGCTGGTATCGATCACAGATGCTACGATTTACAACAAAACAGACGCCGATAGAAAGTATTGCACAGTGAATGTGGCATATGGCCAGACATTGTGGCTTCCTCATAATTAGAAGAAAGTGTCTGGACCAAAGAAACCAGAGTAAATGTTTTCTTGTTCCTTGCGTTTCCTATCTAAAAACGATTGTTGTCTAAGAGTGGGACTATTCGCCAGATGTCGCGAGATGAATTGACCTCATATGCTAAGATCTATCGAATTTCAATCTGACTTCTCCAATGATTTTATGATTATTTATTATGATCTTTCTCAAAAGACAATCGACTGATGTTTTCGACATCATGATAAAGGCGCTATAAAAGTCAAAAGATTAGATTATTAAATCGACTTGAAGTGATCTATAAAGAAACAAAGCCATCTAGATTTATTTTCGGGAAGCAATGCTGTTGCACAGTGGTCTGTTTTCGTCGTGACCTGACCTACATAAGTCATCTGATTATATGACACTGATGTCAACTGATCTTAAACCATATCGTGAACTGTTCTAATTGTGTTTGTTAGTCGCTGTTTTCATAAGAGCTCGTGACTTGACCCGATTGTTGAACTGGTTCAGAATTTATCTCACGATTATTGTCTTTAGCCTGAAGTCAAGTCGTGAACTGGCCTAGAAATTATTTCATGAACCGTTATGGTATCAGCATTCAGCAACTATAACCATCAAGCCATATCGTAAAATAACCCAAAAGTCATGAAATAACCCATTTGATTTTGGGTTACGAACTGAGCTCGAATTTGTATCAAATGGGTCTAGCCTTAAAAATCGGTAAGCGTGAAATGCCTGTTGCGATGTAGGTGTGTTTGCGTAGTTCTAAGAGATGAGGCAAGGTAATGTAAGGTAAGATACGGAAAGACAACTTAAGGCAGTGCAAAATAAAACGTATAATCGATGTGAGATAAACTCATGAAACTGCAGTCCTAATTTCAGCTTGGTTTTGGCGCGCCATCGGTTGATACCATGCGCATTAAACACCGGAGCAATAGAAGTTACATTACAATTACCGACCCTCAGACTTCGACCCACCTCACCAAGTCAACTTAGTATATGGCTTTGCTAATCAAGAAGCTATTCACTGATTATTTGACAAATTGCTTATATTTCCGTGTTTCTCTGTCGATGCTTTTGAACGATTATCAATTAACAGAAAATTTTGGAAAATATTTTGGCAAACTTACGGCTTTTATTGATAATACAGTTCAAACCCAAATTTGAAGCAGCTCAGATTCCAGTTGAATTCAGCTTATCATAGCGTGAAGAGCTTCCCCAAGCTATCAGAAATCTTTCGACTTCACAAAACTGTAATATTTCAATAATTTAAACATTCGCATACAACGACGTATGGCCTACTTTTATTATTTTTAGCATTACTAATGACTGCAGGAAAACCTAATCGAATTCGTAATCGGGAACTCCGAATTTCTAAAACAACTGGCAGCTTATTCTCAAACGCTGCCTCGAGACAAAATTGTTGTCCACAGATATCAAATCAATGAACTGCAAAGGTGGGCTTGGTTTAAGTCAAGGATGAGTGGAAAGCGAAGGATCAGATGGGTCACGGTATCGGAATTTTTCAAGAGGTTAGACTTTAGCTTTGAGTTTAAAGCCTGCGAGGTGCTAGGTATAGGAGCCTGAGGAAAAAAGTGAGTGACAATTATACTGGAGGATGCACCGACAATTTTCGGAATGCGGGAGGAAGGTCGTTCCAGAGGCGAGGTGCAGCTAGTAGGCCTATGGTAGACACTAGATATCTCGGTTGGAGAAATTAAGATGAGCAGTAATTGTCTGGGATCGGGAAGGACCGAGGTCGGAGGATGATCGAGGTGAGTGAGGTGACTGGATGGTGAAGAGCTCGTGAATATACCTGCGCTGGGAATATTTTAAGGAGTTGTAGGTTAGTGAGAGGACTTGGAAGTGGATTCGATCTTGGATTTTTAGCCAATGAGTAATTTGATTATGGGAGTGGTATTATGATTCTTGAGCGTTCTGGTGACAGCTCGGGCTTTTGAGTTTTGGATATGATGTTGATTACTACTTAAGATTACTGCTATTTAATAAGTCAACGCATGCCTGGTTCGTGCGGGCATATCTGCTAAACTTTGATCCGATCCACAATCTAACTAAATCTCTGAATGTATAATTTCCTGTAATTTTTCAGTCAATTCTTGAGCCTTTGCTATCAACTCAACACTACGCACCGTTCAGAACATACATGTAGACATGTACAAAACAACGGAATCCTAATTCTGCTTTAATACAGAGTATTTTCAAGGGAACGCATTCATTATGCTATTTAATGAGTAACCTTGCATTACATCAGGGCGTCGCATCTGCAATTCTTCTGGCAGCGACGAAGGTATCATATTGATTTGTGAAATACGGACCAAGACCACCAGACCACCCTCGTCTCGTTGGAGAGCGAAAAGATCCGCAGATTCGCCCCAGACGACGGTAACACTGAAGTGCACCGATCTCTAAGGAAAGAAAGGAACACAACCAGTAGTAGGCCTAACGCCTCACAAAAAAGGTCTGATACTTATGCGTCTTCGCAGGGATATTAATTGTGATGGGTCGCGCAGAGATGCGCTAGAAGAAGCAAGGTACTTCTCATGGACTACTGATTATGGGCCTCCAGATGCTTCTTTACGCCTCATTACTAATATAAACGAACAGAAATGTCATGGCATCAGTCTGTCCACATTGGCATGTTACGCTCCACATAGCAGCATGCGTGAAACCGCTGGCTGAGGCGGCCCAGCCGCTCCGGCCTCCGCCAAGAGGCAAAGGGGGCGCCAAGAGGCAGAGGCAGCGAGGTGTTGCTCCCTCGCCGTCCGGCGCCGAGGCTAGAGGTCGGCCCGGCCTCTGACGAGAGGCTATTCTAAGCTGGCCGCTCCAAATAGTCATTATTACAGCTGGCGCACATAGGCGTAGCTACATTGAGGCAAGAGGAGGCAACTGGGTTTTATAAATTAAAAAATTTGCCTTGGGTTATTAGCCATCCACCTGGATGTTGCCTCCTCTTGAACGGTGATCTTGTAAAGAATCTCCCAAAAAGGTCATCAAATGATCAGTGGTTGCCTCCTCTTGAATTTAAGTCTGGCTACGCTCCTGCTGGCGCACTGTTACTGAAATTCATCAAGTCGATGACCAATGACGTTTATGTTCTCATTTTGCGACCTATTTCAAAGTCAAACGAACTGATTCGAAAAAGATTACTTTTGGCACACATAGCAAGATTCTTAATCGATAGACCTCCTATAGTCGTTTCAGATTAGGTGCAGAGGTAGCGATCTATTCGGTAAGAGCGAAGGCTGCATCCCGTACTCCTCTGTGAAAGAAAGCATACGGTCTGCGGTTCGCTTCCCGAAGGTGGCTCATTTGAGAGATTTAAAAATCTCGGGCTAGCACGGTCTGTACACACGGGAACCTTAAATGGTGTGGCGCCTATTCAAACGGGCAGCGGTGGTGAAGGATATCACCCGATCGATTCATTGAAAAATGAGCAGGGTCGAGGCCATACGATCGCTATAGAAAATCGCATACATTTACATTTAGATTCAAGCTGCGTTTTAGGAGTGTCTGTCTATCCGTGGTTTCTAATATTACCGTGTTAGAACGGGCAATCGTCTAGTCTCCATATAAAGGACACCCCAAATAGGTGGTTTTAGTATTATACCAACCATCCCAGAACATTGATTTAACGCAGACCCACTGCTACTGGATAGCTAGGCTCTTAAAACTAGTAGGCCCTAATGCTAGCCATAATGGTTAAGGCATGCGACCAAGCGCATCTGAGCGTCAGAATGCAGGTTCTCATGGCGATCGTGGCCATATTTGAGAGAGAGTTTAAATCTTGGGCCAACACGTTCTGTCCGTAGGCTACATAGCGACCCTAGAACATGCAGCATCCATTCAAATGGACAGCGATTGTGAATGATCTTGCCCGATAACTTCCTTGAAATTTGAACAGGGCTATATGGTCGACATAGAAAAACATATAGTGTCTACGCATTTACATTTAAACAAGTTTGTCTTTCACCTCAAACAAGCAAAAGCATTGAGTGCATGTATGCGTTGAGACTGTTCTAGGATATAGGCTATCTGTGGCCTATGTGTCTAGGATAAACAGTTGCATGAAAGACATTGAGATCGTTTGCATGTTGCTTGGCTGTTGCATTATTGCATCAACCTTCCTCTCCAAGACTTTAGTATGTCTCTATATCTTCTTGCAATATTATTCGCAATGAAATTAGAAGCCATCAAAGGAAGAGGGACTTTCTTGTTTACCAAAATATAGCTGTCTGGGATTTTTGCTTTTGGAAATCCCAACGCAATATTACAGTGCATTGCTCTTGGAAATTCCAGTGTAAACTTTACAAGCTAGATTATGTATTATTGGAGGTTTGGCGAAAGGTAACGAGCATCCTTGATGTTTATATAAGATCAGATAGCCTTTGTGTAAATTGATACCTATCTTTATCAAGGTAAACATTTAAAAGTTATAGTTACTTTGACGTCATTTGTACAAGTTTAGAAACAAAACGAAGTGAACCAATGAAGTTTTGCAGATTTGGGCTGCAACCTGTGCATCCGTTAGCTCAACGGTAAGCACGTGATTCTAACTAATTCAACTGATTAATTATTCTCTTGTATTTATTATAGTAAGCAATGAGTCAGCAACGGTAGCACCGTGCACACTTAATATTTTAATAATAACTTTAATATTTATTTTGCCGAAATAGTTGCTTTTGTAGGACATTCGCAAACTGCCTATAATTTATACGAAAATGGAATTTTAAGAACGAGTGACGGTATACTATAGTGGCTTTGTTTCAGTATTGGAATTTTGATTACTCTGAGGAAATGCTGCAATGGAGTGGCGTTCAAAATAAACTAGTACACTGATTCTTAAAGGTATCAGGACTTACGCTCATAGGACTATCACTCATAGCGACCATCGCTCATAGGGCCTTTCACTCATAGAAATAGGCCTATCGATCGTAGGCCAACGCCGCTTCCAATTAGCTAGCAATTAAAAAGTAATCAACTGAACTGGTCTCTGCTTCAGTTAGCAAGTACGTTTACTAGACATAAAGAAAACTCATCAAGATAATATTAATTACTAATAGGCATCAATTGACTTCACATTATAACTTTATTAATATTTGTTAATTATATGCACATCAACGTAGGAACACTCATCAGTTTTGGACAAATAGACCTACATTGATTATTAAATTGCACATGTAATAGCAAACAAACAAACGAAGATTCAATAACTATCGTAACAACTATGATACTTTTGTGAAGGCAAGTATTGTAACGGATATGGAAAGTGAATTCGGCATCTCAGTTTTCTTTATGTCTGTAGGGAATATTATTGCTCGCGGCAGGGGCGTCTATCCCTCCCGAAGTCATTGGAGCAACTTCCCCTCCCATCCCATCTCTTCCCCTCCCCTTCTTTCCCCCCAGTAATGAAGACACATACACTGACAGATCTCCCCCCGTATTTTTGGATGGCGCATTTGGTTTAAGATTTCTATGGAGTAGACGCCTCTGGCTCGCGGTGTATGAGCGATAGTCTATATATGAGTGAAAGGCCCTATGAGCGATGGTCCCTATGAGCTATAGTCCTATGTGTGATGGTAGTGGTAATGATTGCCCTTTGGGCCAAGGTCAAAGCCTTAAGGCCATGAGTCATGGGCCAGGGTGTTATCTTAAGACACACAGTGGATAATTATATGTGGCACCTCAGTCCTTCATGGGCCAAGGTTATCCGGTGCAGGTGGATGGATAAATGGATGGATGGACGACTTCATTTAATTAAAAATCTTTAGCGCAACAAGATTTCTGGCATCTTGGGAAAAGTCACCGGTGACGTCACGGACTCACGGTGTGAACTTCATGCTCGGTTGTGTCTAATATTTTTTTGTTTATCGTTTCACTTATTACAATTCCCCGATTTATGTATCGTATAGGCTAGGTATAATTGCATGACTTGTACTCCCAACACAGGGCGATTGGGATTGCTCTCTACTGTAACTTTGTAATACTGGTACACAGTCGGAGGCGTTGCAAGGTTAAAAAATGACGGAGTAGGTTCGGAGATAAGAAACGGCTCCGATGATCCTAATAATGAGACTATTAAACGATCCATACACTTGATAATTGTCAGTAGCAATTGAACTAGGATTAGCGGGGAATCTGGTAACACTTTCATTAGCCTCCAAGTTAGGTATATATCCGACGTGACACTTTTTATCGTCGAAATTTGCTTGAGCGTTACTAAGAACATTATCGACGTAATTTTTAGTGGCAGCATCCTGAGGGTTTGTGGGGTCGTGTAAATCGGTTATAGATTTTTGCCCCATTGCGATATCTTGGTAGGACTAAACATCGATTTTAAGGTCGTTTGACGATTTACCGAATCGTAATACATTTTCCGTTCCCACTTTGCATAAGAGCGAAAGAGAACAGTCTTTAGAGCAGAGAAGAAGGAAAGTTTCGAGGAAGAGACCGCAGCTCAGAAGGAAGCCGATTCAAAATTGTGGGACCAACGACGGAGAAAGCGCGCTGCTGAATAGTAGCGGTGCGTGCGAAAGGAACAGAGAGATCACCACGGGTGGTAGAGCGAAGAGAACGGTGACCAGGTGGAACAGAGGCACGAGAAGAGAGCTCAGGCAGATAGAAGGGAGCATAGCCAAGCTGACATTTTACAGACAATGGAGGCAACCCGGTAGACAATGCGTTGTGAGAGTGGTAACCAGTGGAGGACATCTCGCATGTATTCAGAGACATGGCCAAATTTAGGAATGCTCCCAATCAAGCAGGCAGCGGAACGCAGTACGCGTTCGAGGCAGTTCAGCCGAGTGAGGGGAAGCCCAATATAGAGGGAGCAGCAGTAGTCAAGGCGACAGGTAATGAACGCATGAACGAGAGTAGCAGGAATATTTTAAAAGGTGGACTATATCCCTCTCAACCATCTTCGAAAGTATCGGTGTGACCGATATAGGCCTGAAGTATGCTGGTTATTCAGGCTTTGATACCTTAGCCACATGATGGATGATGGCCAATTTCCACTGCTCTGGAACATGACATGCTGAGAGGGAGAAGTTAACAAGATATGCAATTACTCCGGAGTATATCGGTATTGCGAGCCTAAGAAACAATGCTAGACAATGCGTTGCGAGAGTGGTAACCAGTGGAGGACAGCTCGCATGTATTCAGAGACATGGCCAAATTTAGGAATGCGCCCGATCAAGTGCGCAGCGGAACGCAATACGCGTTCGAGGCAGTTCAGTCGAGTGAGGGGAGCCCACTCCTTCCGACGTCACGTCCTCGAAAGACGTCTGCGACCATACGTCCGTCTGTATAGTACACGTTCCGGACCCGTTCCGTAGTCACCGTCGAAGAATACGTCCGCGACCTGCAGTTCCGTTGACTGGATTCGCCAGACGCCCTTCATCCACTGTCTACCGTTCGACTCCTTTCGTCGACCGTCTTCTTTCGACTCTTCTTGTCGACTCTTCTTGTCGACTCTTCTTGTCGACTCTTCTTGTCGACTCTTCTTGTCGACTCTTCTTGTCGACTCTTCTTGTCGACTGTCCGATTTCGATTGTCCTCGTCGACTCACTTAGCCCGACTGTCTTTGCTTCCGTAGAAAGTTCACTCCCTTCGGCGATTCACCTTGACCTATCCCATCCCTTTGGACCCATGGCCATCGCCGACCATCGCTATTTTAGCTATCTATTTATAGACCTACGTTCCCTACATTCCTTACAACTGATATATCTATATATTAGGCTATCGATTATAATTTTCTACTGTCAATCCTATAGGCTTACGTTTATACAGACCTACATTCATAGATCTACATTTCCTACAATAGTTACAAACGACATAATATTATCTATGTATATATATATAAATATATATAGCTATATATGTCTACAGCTTATATACATCTTATACTACATATGCCATAGGCTTATGCTTATAAAGGCCTACCGGTTTCTTACTTAGGGTAATTCGTGACACCTTCTACTCTTGGTAGTGATCAGTCTTGGTCACAAAAATCGTTATTGCACTCACAAAAGTTGATTGAAGTTCTAATAGTGGACGAATAATCCCTGTGGAAGGTCCTTCAGGCAGAAGATTTTTTGACTTTTCTTCAGGAAAGTCACTGAGTTTGATGGAGATAATGCCTCATACCTGCACTGTCCATGTCGGTAGCAAAAGTATAACAGAAGCTACACTTCGTTGCGGGCCAGTTTAAGTGACTGTGCGAAGATGGAAGCATTGGTTTTTTGAGGGTTTTCGTTAATGTAGACTGGTGCATTATTCTGGTGAGGCTGCCCAGATGACTGACGGATCGCCTTCCTAGCTGCGAAGAGAAAGTTGCGTGCTCTTTGATAATGGAATTTTACCAAGATAGTTCGGCACATGTTTCTTCTTTTTTGCGGAAGATTATGAGCAAACGATTTGTCAGAATCATTTAAGTTCAGATTGAGACGAGTTTGATGTATGTGTAAGACCGACTGTACTGTATCCTGGTTGGAGTGTTCATGCAGCTGCGCAGAGACCAGACCACTCGGTGCAGGGTCTATAGGTGGGTTGGAACCTGAAGGCCGTGAATGATAAGAATGCCCAGGCGACTGTGGCTGTCAACTTCATCTAGCCCCTTGTGTAAAGCCATATTTTCTTCCTCCAATTTGGTAAATCTGTCAGTTCTAAGTTTGTTAGATTCAGTTAGCTGGTCGGTTGTTAGTTTCTTAACAAGGTGTTCGATGGTTGCTGTGAAAGTTTCTGTAAACTTAATGATAAGCAATTCCAAGAGCGGAGTCAGACATGTTGTTAGTCGAACCACAAGTACGTCAAATTAAAATGCGTTGGTTTGGGCCGCTATTCCGGGGTCCGCTATTCCGGGGTCCGCTATTCCGGGGTCCGCTATTCCGAGGGTCCGTCATTCTAGTTCCGGGCTTCATTTATAATGAGTAATGCACGCAGGAGAGGTGGTTTTGTACTACTACACGACGACTGTTGTCCGAATGACTCCGCCATTATAGTTCTGGGCTCCATAATGGGATGGGAATGTTCAGATATTAGCGTAAATTCACCAAAAAGAGTTTGCGGTTCGACTGATGATGGAGAGAGTAAGAAAGTGACTGCCTTCACCTACTAGGGATAGAAGCGACCCCTGAACAGGCCACTGGCCTAAACGCCCGCCTCTCACGTAAGCTACCAAATTACCTAATCGTCACCACAATAAACAATAAACAATTTCACTTATGCTTCAGAAACCCCGGAATAGCGGATCCCGGAATAGCGGACCACGGAAGAGCGGACCCCTATAGCGGACCCCGGAATAGCGGACCCCTATAGCGGACCCCGGAATAAGGACCGGTACAGGTCTATGCGTTCGCACTGGACGACATCGAGCAAATCCTCCACTTTGATAGACTTTTTGACATCCTTCAACAAAGTTAACCTTCCGTTAAATTCGCATAAAGTATCAGGAACAAACAATGGCTAAACACTAGCACAGATCACAAATTTTTTTAAATTCTGACAGCTCAGACGAATCGAGACGATAGATTTTCCCTGAGTTTCTCCTGCGCGTCAACCTCGAGCCGCCATTTTTTCTGTATATATGACCAGGGATTTAACTTAGTCTGCTCAACAGATCTTCCAGTCGTGTGATTCTCAGTAATAAAAATGGCAGTCAATTTGGCGGATCATTTGTGAATTTCAGTGAAAATCCAACGATTCAGGCTCAGCATTCGCCAGTAGTTCATGGAAATGTCTTACGAAGACAAGAACTTTAGGAGGTTTGTTTCGGACGATCTATTCATCGGTAAAGGATCATTCGGTGAAGTGTACGGTCCATGCGAATGGAAAGGGAAGAAATGCGCCATAAAGAAACGATGGAGGAGATGGATTACTAAGGAGGATAACGAAAAACAACTTTCTGCTTGTCGTAAACTGATGTCTCTTCAACACAAAAGTCTAATAACAATTCATGACGTAAGTTTAGAGCCTCCTGCTGTTTATATGTTGATCGAATTTGCTAGTGGTGGATCGTTAAGAAAGGTTCTGTCTGCGTGCAAATCTGATCTTCCTCGCGAAATTTTGAAGGATTTAGGGCATTCAGATTGCTGAAGGCATGGCATATCTGCTTGAAAATGACGTACTTCACAGACATCTCAAGTCGCCGAACAGTGAGTAGCTTACATTGCGTAGGCCTATAATAATAATAATAATAATAATAATAATAATAATAATAATAATAATAATAATAACCACAACAACAACAACAACAACAACAACAACAACAACAACAACAACAACAACAACAACAATAACAATAATAATAGCAATAACAATAACAATAATAATAACAATCATGATAATCATAATGGCTTTTTAAATATATGTTATGCGAATAATAAATGTGTTGCAGGCTGTTTTTTGGCATATGAACTATAACTATTGAACTTACATATGAGAATTCCAAGAGTGATTAGTCAAACTCTTTGTTATAGGTTTAGGCTTCACTTATTTTTAAAGTAATAGGACAGTCTGTGCTTTGATGTCCTGTCAGATTTGCAGGAATAGCTTTGAAACCAGGATTCCCCAACTGCACTATTAGGTCGCGAAGCTTCAATATAAATAGGCCAAATTCACTTCTTAACAAGTTAACATGGATTAAATTGTTTTGGTCGGTCTTGCAAACTCCTGGTATTCCCATGGCTCCCATTTTGGAACACCTAGCTTGCTGCCAGTTCTGCAAATAGTTGCTAAAGACGGCTAGTATGAAAATGTTACTGTTAGCAACTATGGCCTTCACTGATATTTAGCAGTTTGTTGTAAAACACCGATAAACCTGTAAATTCTAGATCCAGGAGAATTATGAGATTCAGTAGACATCATAGCTCTAGATTTTTAATAATCCATTGTCGTTATTAACTGAACTTATATAAAGTGCCGAAAATAGCTAATCAAATATATGAGCTGGAAACAATTTATTTTAGTCGTAATAATGGAAGCGGATGCATCGTCCAATCCTTGTGCAAAGACGCTGAAGATAACAGACTTTGATCAGATAGGAGAACATGACGGTACAAAAACTATTTCAAACGCTGGAACATACGCCTGGATGGCTCCTGAAGTTCTTACTGAAGGGAAATTCTCAAAAGCCAGTGATGTTTGGAGGCGAGTCGTTCTATTTTGCGTTGCATTCAAAGTTTAAGCAATTCTTAAGTTTAAGCCATTTACATTTTACTATATATATATATATATTTTTCATTTCATTTCATTTCAATTCATTTATTGCATCCCAATAGGCATAATGACAAACAAAATCTCAGAAACAAAACAAGAATAATTGACAGGTCACGCCTACAGAGGCAAAAGGTGGCCCCAAAGGGAAGAGTTCCCGCTGGGCAGGGACACCTACTGGGTCGAGTAGCACGGTCAGTGAGGCTGTCTTAACGTGGGCTGCCCAAATTCCTTCTAGAGAATGGTGAAGACCAAAAGTTTTATTTGCGAGGAAGAGGGCAAACACGTAATCATGAAACCAAGATGGGAAAAGAAAATAAGAAAAAAAGTCAAAACTTCTTAACTAATCTTAACTATCCTACTAGTCTCAACTAACTGACTAGAGGGATGAAGAAAAAAAGGGAATAAAATCACTGGCAAGTAGAAATGGGAGTAGAATGGGAATAAAAGTGGAAGTGGCCCATGTGCACACACATGAACCCCACCGCGCCATGACATCTCGTACGTGCAAAGTTAAAGTTCAATTGCCCCAGAACACATTAGGAACGATTTCAAACGGGTTTTAAATAAATGAACATTTGGAGAGAGGCGAATGTCGGGAGGAATCTTCGCCCATAATTTAGGTCCGTAAAATTTTATGCTAAATACTCTTGAGTTCGTGCGGGCTTTAATAGTTCTGAGGGAGGTAGCATTCCTAGTATTGTGGGTGTGAATCTGCGAGCCGGCAATAAAATAATTTTGGAATGAAGCTGGTAGACTGTTATGTTCAAACAGGTAGAGGAATCTTCCTATCTGTGAGGATCTAAGTTGCTTTATATCCAGGAGGTTAAGCCTAGTAAAAATTGGACTAGTATGGGTACAAGAGGGAACACCGGCGATCATTCTAACTGCTCTTTTTTGAAGGATTACTAATTTACTAAGTCTGGAGTCGTAATTGGAAGCCCAGATTAGATTACAATAACTTAAATACGGTAGGACTAAGGAATAGTAAAGGTTAAGTCTGATAGTCTCAGGAAGTAGGTAGGAGATTCTTTTTATAATGCCTATATTTTCGCTATTTTTTTTGCGATAAAATCAATGTGACCTTCCAAGATAGGTGCCTATCAACAATTACACCAAGGAATTTGGTTGACTCGACTTGAGCTAAGGGGGTTCCCGCAATTTCCAGGGTGATGTCAATAGGTGTAATTTTCCTATGGGATTTGAAAATTATAAAATTAGTTTTGTCTACGTTAAGGGTGAGTCTATTTGCCGAGAACCAATAGTTTACAAGTTTTAATTCTGAATTTATGGTATCCATTAGAGTTTGCCAAGACTGGTGAGCATAAAAAATATTGGTATCGTCGGCAAATAGGATAAAGTGAAGAGTTTTTGAAATCGTTGCTAGATCATTAATATATAAAAGAAATAGTAAAGGTCCGAGATTGGAGCCCTGTGGGACCCCATATGAGATTGAACGACTTTCTGAGAGTACTCCATTGCATAGCACTTTTTGAGTACGGTTCGAGAAATAACTGTAGAACCAACTTAGAATTGGGCCTCTGATTCCAAAATTTTCTAATTTTTTTAACAATATGGAATGGTCGACCGTATCGAAGGCCTTGGCTAAGTCGATGAAAATACCCACTGAATATTCGTTCGAATCAATAGCTTTGGTGATTCTGTCCTCCATGTCGATTAGGGCCATATAAGTGGAATGGCCCGATTGGAATCCATGTTGAGAATAGTGAATTAGATTAAAGCTATTGATATAGTTACTGAGTCTGTCGTAAACAATTTTCTCGAAATATTTAGCAAAATATGGAAGTATCGAGATAGGTCTATAGTTAGCCGGGTTATCAGTGTCTCCTTTTTTGAAAATTGGTACTACTTTAGCCATTTTTATATTATGAGGGACCAGTCCGTTTATGAGAGAGCAGTTAATGATTGCTGCTAGAGGAGTTGTGATTAAATATAAAAATTGGGTGGCAATGTAAGGGTCAATGTCATCCAGACCTCTAGTGTGGGTTGTTTTTAGTAACCCGCCTATTTTTTGTATCTCCTCAGGGGAGGTCAAAGTCAGACCCATTGAATTTAATCTCGGGGAAGGAAGATATTGTTCAAAGGTGCCTGGGGAATCCGGGATTTTCCTTGACAAATCACAGGCTATGTTGACAAAATAGTTGTTAAAATTATTGGCAATTATTCCTGGGTCGTCAACCAGGACTCCGTTTATTTTGAGTTTAATTTGAGTAATATTTTTGTCTTCTATTTGCATGGCAGAACGAAGTAATTTCCAAGTGGCTTTTGGGTCGTTGTGATGCTTATAGAATTCAGTCGTATAATAATTACGTTCAGCTTGCATTCTGATTGCTTTGAATTTATTCCTATATTTGGTGAAGGTGATTTTATTTTCAGGGGTAGGGGTTTTGAGATACTTAACATATAATGAATTTTTCTTTTTACAGGCCTTTAGGATTCCTATCGACATCCAGGGTTTCTTGAAATTGCTCCTTCGAGTCATTTTAACCGATTCGATTGGAAAGGCTGCGTTGTAGGCCTGGTAGAATTTATCGAAAAAAAGATCATATGCCTCATTAGCATCATCCTGTTCACAGGCCTTTGTTATGGAGTCCCAGTTCTCTTCTTCTAAGGTCATTTTAAATTTATTTAAGTTGCCTTCATTAACTAATCTGCTTTCCTTATGGTGGAGATTAAGTACCGGAATGGTATCAAGAGAGAATCGTGCATAGATTGGGAGGTGGTCTGAAATATCCGAAATTACAATGAAGGCCTCGGCTAACCTAGACCAAGCGTTGGTGAATATATTATCTATTAGAGTCCTAGTAGTCGAGGTGATCCTAGTAGGCTTGGTTATAGTAGGTAGGAAGTGGTGCGACGCAAGGCAATTGTAGAAAACATTAGTTTCGTTATGCTCATTTATTCTTAAGAGATCTATGTTAAAGTCCCCCAGTAAAATCACCTCTTTTGCACTCTTTTTTATTCCCGACAGTAATTCGTCGAATTCTTCGTTAAATTCCCTAAGTTTCTGTCCAGGTGATCTATAAATTACTCCTACTATTGGTGAGCTTGTTTTTAGGGATATACGAACGAAAAGGCTCTCATATGTATTATGATTCTCAAGATTACCCTTTGGAGTGAACTGATTAAATTTTAAGTTTTCGTTTATTAGCAGACCCACACCACCTCCCCTTCCTGAAGCCCGTGATCTACCTAAGTAGTTGAAACCCTTAACATGAATGGTGTCTTCCGAGCCCGGGTCTAGCCAAGTTTCAGTCAGTCCAATAACTGAGGCCTGAGACATATTAGCCATCTCCCTAATATCAACGATTTTATGCACCATACTACGGCAGTTGATGTGCATTGCCGTAAATGTCCGATCCCTCTGGCGACTTTCCGCTTGTAAGTGTTCAGCGAGGGTCTCTGGACTTATATAATTACTAGACCAGTTTGGGTTTCTAAAAAAATTTTTGTCAGGGTCGGCATTTAAATCTTCAATTAAGGAATTAGTTTCACCATCATCCGGGAATACCTCAAGATCAGTTAGAATATTAGCTGCCCGACTAGCACCTGTGAAGTCCGAAGTATCTGCTAGGGCAGATATATATATATATGTATATATATATATATATACATATATATATATATATATTAGGGTGTTTTTATGATGCACATGATTTTTTTAACTCAAAGATCTTTTAACGGCCAGGTCGAATTATCATGCCAATAAGCGTATAAACGCCATATCCGAAATTATATCGCGATAGCTGAACATTTAGGACTGGCGCAAGGTGACCGAAATTAGGAACCCGGTGACCTGTCTCGGTTTGGCCAAAAGTTTAGACGTTACGATGTCTGTACTTCGTGTTTTCGATCTTCAACATAATTATAGTAATTAATTAAGCTATTGTGGTTTTCTAGAGGAGACACCTGGTGCTACACCAATAGCATGGTATTTAACGCGAGTGGCTGTCTCCCTTGGTAAGAGTATGTGTTTGATCCCCGAATGAGTTTGTGCCAATCAGATAATGTCGTGGTTTCCGATCAGAGCAAACTGTCTACAACAATCAATGCAGGATCTCTTTGATTTTGCACATTAAGATGCCATGACTATAATCAAGATAGAAGAGGATCGGCAGTTTTTGAAAGCACAGCGTGAGAAAGGACGACGTGGTTCTATGGCAGGCATTGATGTCAAACTTGCAAAGCAAGAAGAGAGAGCGCGGGCATGATCAGCAGCAGTTGCAGAGCGCGAGGAACAATATCGTGCAAGCATGGCGGTAGCGACGGAGGTTTCTCTGTTGGCAACATCATCTGAGGAAGAGACATCATCAAATAGCTCAGAAAGAGAACCAGAACCTTCAACGTCAGCTGGACCACCAAAGCGGCGAAAGGGAACAATCTCTGTAGTTACCCGTGATGTTGCAGCAGCTCTAGATCGTACCAAAACCAGCAGCAGGAATGCCTCTCACATTTTCTCTGCTCTCGCTGCATCCAATCTATATGCAGCACCAGCTGGTGAGCTGATCATCAGTCCTTCTGCTATCCATCGAGCAAGGAAGGATAACCGTGCAGCCCTAGCAACTGAGATTCGTGAATCTAGCGATCCGAAGGTTCCCCTTACTATCCACTGGGACGGCAAGATCATGCCAGATTTTACAGAAACTGGACGAGTGTGCGTTGATCGTCTTCCAATAATGGTATCTGGTAAGGATGTGACCAAACTATTGGCCATCCCCAAACTCCAATCCGGGACTGCTGCCTGCATGGCAGATGCGTGTTTGGCAGAGATCAGAAGTTGGGGATTGGAAGACAGAATCGTGGCCATGTGTTTCGACACAACGGCGAGTAACAAGG
Organism: Allolobophora icterica; assembly: GCA_963556255.1. NCBI lineage: Eukaryota > Metazoa > Annelida > Clitellata > Crassiclitellata > Lumbricidae > Allolobophora > Allolobophora icterica. The sequence goes on along the minus strand of OY744611.1, from coordinate 7,279,948 downwards.
GTTGCAAGGGCGGCGTATGCATCAAGCTGGAAAAGGAATTAGGAAAAGACCTCTTGAATCTTGCCTGTCGACATCATGTTTCTGAAATTGTTCTGGAAAAGGTATTTTCACTGCATGATTCTGTAAGGTCTCCAAATTTGGAACTCTTCAGTCATTTCCGTGACTTCTGGCCGCAAATCGATCAGACCAAGTATCGCACAGCAATGGAGGATAAAGACGCAGCACAAAGAGTCAAAGAAATTCGAGAGAATGTCATCACCTTCGCACTGCAGCAACTGAATGCTGAATATCACAGAGACGACTACGAAGAGCTACTAGAACTAACAGTCATTTTCCTAGGAGGAATTCCACCGAAAGGAATAAAGTTCAGGTACCCAGGGGCATTTCAACGCGCGCGTTGGATGACACGTGCGGTTTATGCAATCAAGATGTGGCTTTTCAGAGAGCAGTTTCCCATTCAACAACACCAGAGGTCATCTCGACAATCTTACTTTCAAAAGATGTGGAATCATCTACTTCGAGTTTCAATTTTTGTGACCACAACCTACGTGGAGTACTGGTTCACCTGTACATCACCCAATGAAGCCCCAAGGAACGATCTTCAATTCTTGAGGGCAATCCATACTTACCCAGACAAGGAAGTCTCACAGGTCGCCCTAACAGCATTTTCCCGACACCTTTGGTATTTGTCGGAGACCTTGGTTAGCCTCAGCCTTTTTGACGATTCAGTCACCTTCGACGAAAAACACCCCCATGGTCTATAACATGCGCAACAATCAGGGATCCGACGAACCTCCAAAGAGGCTTCCTTCCATACATGATCCATCTACAAAAGCGCTATCCGACTTTTTTACCACTTCTACCATCAAACTTTTCCAGCTCCTCAAATTCGATTACGCTTTTCTTGATCGAGATCCGAAACAATGGGAGTCAGATCATTCGTTCCAGGCCCGGTTCGTCCATTTGGGCAACTATGCAGCCGCCCAGGGCCGCCGATTTTTAGGGGCCGCCAATTATCCATTTTTCAAAAATTATTATATTATTATTCGTAAAAAGAGGTGAATGACTAAAGAAAAGGTCATGAACTTTTTTTGTGCTTAGGGCCGCCGGTTTGCCTAGGGCCGCCGATTTTCCCAGGGCCGCCAAATGTCTTGAGCCGGGCCTGATTCGTTCAATGAGGCGAAAGACATCATATCCGCCCTAAGAGTGGCGAACGATTTAGCGGAGAGAGGAGTGGCTCTAATGCAGTCCTTTTATGAAGCCCTGGTTCGAAATGAGGAAGAGAAACAATTTGTTCTTCAAATGGTTGAATACCATCGAAATAGATTCCCAAAAGCGCTAAAGGGACTAAGTAATGACAAATAACTGAAGGTTCTTGGTTTGCTTTTGCCTTATTTCTTATGTTTAAGTGTTGAAATTGTTTGGATCTTCGAGAATCACAATGTATGACATTGTTTTCTAAGTGGTAATTTTTACCGGGTTTTGCGCCAGTTCTAAATCTCTTTTGATTTTCATCTAATTTGGCAAATGTTAATGTTTCTCAAGGTGGAACACAAAAACAACCTGGCCGATGTTAATTTTGAAACTTCAAATTATAGACACACCCTAATATATATATATATATATATATATATATATATATATATATATATATATATATATATATATATATATATATATATATTTATTTATTTATTTATTTATTTTTTTATTTAATCGTTTCTTTTGTTTATTTCATGAATAAATTCAACTGAAAACTGCCGTGATGTTAGTCAGGCATATCAATATTTCACGAATAAATTCAACTGAAAACCGCCGTAATGTTAGTCAGGCATATTGATATGATACTCGCAGGCCCGGTTCGTCCATATGGGCAACTGGGCAGCCGCCCAGGGCCGCAGATTTTTAGGGGCCGCCAATTTTCCATTTTTCAAAACTTATTTAATTATTATTCGTAAAAAGAGGTGAATGACTAAAAAAGGTCATCAACTTTTTTGTGCTTAGGGCCGCCGGTTTGCCTAGGGCCGCCGATTTGCCCAGGGCCGCCAAATGTCTTGAGCCGGGCCTGGATACTCGTGTTGTTCTGCTTAGCAGCTATGGCGTGGTTCTGTGGGAGATCTTAACAAGAAATGTTCCCTATGAAGGCGATGCTGATCAAGTAATAATTTGTAAAGCAATAAAAGAGCAGCTGAAATTGGAAATTCCAAGCACATGTCCAGACATCATCAAATCTATTCTAAACAGTACCGGTACGTCGGTCTGTTCTCTTACTTGGGCATTTTTTTAGTCTTTGCTAGGAGTCTGATTTTCTTTAATTAATCGTTTTTTTATATTTATTTCATGATTAAATTCAGCTGAGAAACGCCGCGATGTTAATCAGGCATTTTGATATGATACTCATGTTGTTCTGCTTAGCAGCTATGGCGTGGTTCCCCTCAGTGCGTCTGATTTGAAAATACTAGACGGGTTGAAAATCGATCGCGATTGATCGAGTAGGCGAGCGATGCGCGGCCGACCTCGGGAGCTTTTGTGTAGAGCGTATTTTATGTACCGGTACCGTATTCGTTCGTATAGCTGCATAAAGGCCTAATAATCATCTAGTAGGCCTATCTCAATCCAGTGCCGTCCTGCATCGTAGTTGTAAAAAGTTTTAGCGTGCTACTTGGCTATAATAAATGATTACAGTAACATAATTACTCTATTCCAGGACAGAAGTAGCCTAATTGAACCCAGTGAATCACTGATTTCAATATTTTCTTATGAACAGTACTGAAAAAGGTTAATGGAAGCTGCACAATAACAACAAATTAAACAATCACATTTACTGTACCATTATCTGTAGTTCACTAGTGTTTTCGCATCACACATTGACACATTCAATCACTGTCATTGTCAGTGGGTGGCATTGTGGGCCATGCCATAAAATTTTATTCTGCCATGTCAATGTCACCTGCTCCAAAATCGTCATCACTTGAGTCTGAATGATCTGTTTCATGATCAGAACTGCCATTGGCATCCTTATCAGACTGAAGTGGCGTTTCATCACCAGAGTCGGATAGCAAGTCATCAGGCTTGCTGTCTGAAGCGCCGAGACTGCTCGAGATTGCTGCCACCTTTGCTGGTGGATGGGAACAGGCACCGCTATCGATGCCACTGAGAATAAACTTACGGCGACTTAACATGTATGACATTGTGTTGACTGTGTCGTTTATCAAGTCTTCACGTTCTTTCTCCAACCACCCTAGGTGGTTTGCACGAATCAACAACAAGTCTGCCATTGTGCTGTGACCCATAGACAGCCTTCGATCAGACAGCATTGAAGTGAGAAAACTGAAGCATGATTCGGCGAACTCGTTACATCACCATTAAAGCAGCATGCAGATAGGGGCCTATTTGGCAGTTTCGAACGACGGCAACGCATAGTGCCAGACATCTGAGACAGATTTGTTGTCATAATAATAGCGCACTATGCGCCTAAGGGATTTTAGTTCAGTGGCCAGCAAGTAATTAAATTGAAGTAATCTTATTTAGATAAATAAAATAATGGTCTGGCTCCAGGTTCATCTATCGTCTTGGAGTCTAACTCAAACTCAGCGAGCGACGACCGACTGTCACCGATGGTAAGAAGCCTTCGGCTAGGCGAGCGGTAAATCGCTCGCCGGTACCTTTGCTAGGCGAGCGACCAAGAAGAGCGATCGATCGATCGCCTTAAATCAGACGCACTGGTTCCCCTTATAAGGAGTAATTCCAAACAGTTACTAATTTGACATATTTTCCTGCACGAAACAGTTGACACAGAAATTACAGCAGTCTGGGATGCTAGAAACCAGTGAATTTTCGCTAATAATTATTCGCGAAGACAAGAGCCGAAATATCCTCTCACCTCCACATGTTGTGAATGCAGAGTTGACAGGATTTTCAAGTGGTATGTGTGCAATGTGCATGTTCATTGTATCTAGGCCCATATTACGCCGTAAATACTGAATTTAGAGTTCATGTGTGTTTAACCATTAAAGGCTATAGGCAGGAACAACATTGGCCTACATCCTGTCAACAATTAACTTGAACGAAGGTTCAGCTGTTGAAAGAGGTATCCCTCGATACGTTCAGTATGAAATGATAACTTAGAGGAAGTTTACAGCAAATGGAACCATGCATGATCTGGTAAAGAGCAGAAGTCTGAATACTGCCTCAAGAGTTGCATCAAAGTTCAAATTTCTCGGGTCATGACGTTTACCACGAGAACCTCTATCTCTATACTTAGGGTACAGTAGCCTAATAATTAGCGAACCATATAGGATAATGCAAGACCAAACATTCCAAGCTCGTGTCGCGGCGTTGTTCTTCGTATATTTCATAGTGTATTCAACTGGATTTCGATGATTTACTCGATCTTTTCTTTCGTTTTTTGTTCTATCCAAGTTGACACGTGCGCAACTTGTTACAGAGTTAAGGTCGTTACAATAATACTGTAATCAAAAATAAGCCCGGCCTATTTTCGCTAAATACTCAACGGTTCATTTCAGGATGTCTGAGTAACGAAAAGGACAAACGTCCGTCATTTCATGAAATACTACTTCAGCTTCAGCGCAACCGTAAGAATTTACTCTCCAAGTGCTTCTTTTGGAATTTCAGTAAAATCAGAAGCTTGCTCTTTTTAAACCTTCTATTGAGTCTTGGAGAATTCTTGCCTAAGTTTTAAGCCGATTTTGTATTTTACAATAAGCAAAGTAGATTATTGGAAACTGAATGATTCGTAGCTATAATCATCATAATCATGTACACCATCATTATCGTCGTCGTCATCATAATTGTCATATTCATCATCATCAACATCTCGTTCATTTATCAAAATGTTATAACTTACAAACGCAGTACAGTAAGACGGCAACGTTCAGAACAGGACCGCCTGCTCACCTAGGTTTGGTAGTAAGACGGCTCATCCTGTCACACTTAACGAAGATAATACACAGATTATATATGGGCACAAACTACATGAGGCAAAACTAAGCGATTATATCGCTGTTACATCTCTTCTCCATTAGAAGTCTTCCTCTGACCTACAAGGTCTTCCTCTTTCCTCCCCACACTCTCATATACCAATTTATTGGTATATTCTTCAGACTAAGAAATAAGTTAAACTGTTGTGTTCTAAAAGACCTTTTCTTTGCATTAATTCACCCTCACTTATTGTACGGGGTTGAGATTTATACAGCTGCCAACAAGTCTGTATTAAATCGGCTAAATATTTGTATTAATCGTATTCTACTTACCAAAGGACTGAAGACAACTCGTTACTGTGGGGCCAAATGGTGGCATGAACTTCCAAGTAATATTAGAAGCATAACTTCACATTGTAGATTTAAAAGCATCTTGAAATTGTATTTGATCGATTCCCTGAGTAGGTAGACAGTGCCTGGATACAGGTTAAAATTAGCATAGAGGTCATGCGACGCTTTGGTTTGTTATCAATGATGATTGTAAGTGCTATGATTGCTATTAATATGTGTAGTGCATAATTATGTTGGGTGTTTTTGCGTTATAATGATTTGTATTAGTTGGGCGACCGGCGAGATGAGTCCTACAAGACTTCTCCGGTAGCCTGCCACTGTAATTGTATAATGTGTTATTACTGTGTTTGTTTTATTTGGTGGCAAATAAACTACTTACTTACTTACTCTCCCACTATCGCCAATACCTTTTTCTCACTTTTCTTTCATAACATCTCATCATACCCCTAAGCCGCCGCCTTTAGCCGCCGAGCCGAAAAAATGTCTGGAAGCCGAAAAACCGCTGGAAATTTTGCGGCTTAGCCGAAAAACCGCCGAGAGTTATTTCACGGCTAGCCGCCGGAAAAAAGTTCGGCTAGAACATGCACACAGTTGTGATTATAAAGTTTCCACGCTGGCTTGCTAGTTTGTACTTAGTGCGCAATGAGCGGTGAGTAGGGAATGCAAACCCGAGGACTTTTTACAAAACCGGGTTTCCGGTCTTGCCTCCAGTAAAAACCCGGGTACCCGGGTTTCTACAGGATTTACAAACTTTACATGATAAATATTACTGCACTATGTCTTGCGATAAGAAAACGTCGTCGTAAGCAGCTACAAAGTCCAAAGTTCTGCCTTTGACAAGGGTCATCAACTGCTTGTGTTTGGGCATGTTTTTATCAGATGCTTCGACGGAAGATGAGTAGGCATACATCGTGTTGAACCGCTGACAATTTTCAGCTTCTATTTACATAACTGGCACTGTTCCCAAACATCGCTCTTTTAAAATTGCTGATTTAAACAATGCTTTTTTTAAATCACTAAATTTAAATTTAAATAGTTTACCGATAATATATATACGAATTGGATACCACGAGTCAACAAACTCAACATTCGGCCTACTCACTGGTCACGTGAAATGTGAAGCCTCACTCATATAACGTCACTATTAAACACATGAAACGAGCCGATAAATAAGTAAGTAGAAGTAGTATTACGCAACCCTTTGCCAAGCGCAGCACTATCGTTACAATTCCATTACTCTGCATTTGTGAGTTTCGCCGCGTGAAACGACGATGAAAGTGACGCTTTTCAATCACGTCAAACCCGGGTTTCAACTGCGGTTTACGATGACATAGACAGGTTTGGCAGGTTCCGTCCCTCGCTTTGGCTGAGGGGTCCCTATACTTCCGTTCGATGAGGAGGACAAGACTGCACGTTCGGGGCTAACCTGTCACGAAGGGGACATTGCCTCCGTCCTCTCTCAAGAGCGGAAGCTGTCTTGTTTAGAGTGGAAGCTGTTGTGGCTTACATGGTGCTCAAAGTTTGTATTACGCTCAAAACTAATTGTTTTACGGACTATTACCTGTAGGCCTCCATTGTTGTTGTTAATTTTCCGAGTTTGGCTGCGTTTGTAGCACAATAATGATTATGATATGCATCGAAATAGGCTACATTTATATTGTACAGTAAAACATTTTAATATAATAAAATAGTTATGAAAAGTTAATGTCATTGTTCAAACCCGGGTTTCAATCGCGGTTAAACCCGGGTTTTCGGGTACCGAAAAATCCCGGGTAACCCGGGTATCCGGGTAGGCATAAACCCGGGTTTGCATTCCCTGGCGGTGAGTGTTGACGTCAGTTACATGGCCGTCTAATCTTCTATTGTAAGGGCCCTGTCCAGGCTGTCATATGTTGCATATATTCCGAGTTATACTTCCGGTTTTACATTCAATGTTAAATATTTCTAATTATCTCTCATGCAGGTTAGTGCAGAGTGTACACTCTTACTACTCTGCTTCAAAACGGCTGCAGTCTATTACCAGAATTTTCACTTTTTTGTTTCTGTGTGTCTGTTTCTTTTTTTCTCCCTATATGCGGCTAAGCCTACATCTACTAATGCATGTCTGGCAGCCCTGTTATTTTGTGGTTCTAACTTACAATCAGTATTACACACAGTAACATACTCGTAAATCGTAATTGAATGTGAACTCAATACAATGTATGTGACTGAAAACATTAAATGTCCGTTTGTGTCTTAGCATAATTATTTGAATTTATTTCTAAAATTATTTTCAGACTGAGTGGATATTGCCCACCTTTCGATTTAAAAGTAGGCCCTAATTATTACTGTGTTAATGATTGATGCACTCGTAGCCGAAGAATGTAGTCTACGCTCTTTTACGGCTAGCCGAAAAACCAGCCGTAAATTTGCTCAAGCCAGCCGTTAACTAGAAAAATTACGGCTTAGGGTATACATCTCATCCTTTTGCCTCTCCTAGCAATCTATACTTGATTCATGCTTCCCCTCTGCGTCTTCCTCTAGCACCGAATCACTGTCTCGTATTAATCCCATTCCCTCTGCCTAACAGTCTTCTCTCCTATCTTTTCTTGCAGCCTCTGAATCATCAGAAGTGTCTCAAAATGTATGCCTCCTAAATTCTCTCCCCAATAAAAAGTGTGAACTAGATCCTATTCCTGCCACCCTTCTTCCCTTTTTCTCAACCTTGAATATGTCGGGGATTCGAACTCCCGACCTCTCCATCGACAGTTTAGCATGCTAACCTAATCAGTTTTTGTATTGCTTAGCAAATAATTTAGAGAATTAGCTATAGGCTAATAAATGACAACCTGTGTGTACATTCCCAACAGTAGAACCTAACGATCTTTGTTTCTTCGCGTTTTGTAATTAAATGTATTTAAACATATATTTGGTTAAAACGAGAGGGGGTGCACGATAGTGTAGAGGTTAGCATACTAAACTGTCGATGGAGAGGTCGGGGGTTCGAATCCCCGACATGACAGAAATTTGAATCAAGATTTCTGCTCCTGCTGCACCCCTAGCCAGCTCAGCTATAATGAGCACACTGACCGAACACTGTCGGTGGGAAGATGAGACGGTGAGGGTGTGGGCTGGCCGCCTACCCTCATATGCCGAGTCTAAGAAACTGAGGTTGCTAACACTTACTACCCATGGCCGCCTTAGGGTTAGTTTAAGTGTCCTCTCTCTCTTTTTGCTTAAAACGATTCCATATTATTAAGATGACAAAATATGTTGTCCAAATAGCATGCTTGTAAGAATATAGCTTGTAATACATATTAGAAATATATTTTAAAATTAACTTAGATTTAATTATATTTCAAATAAGACGCTAATTTTAGAATTTTTATTCAACTAATGCACAGACTTGTCAAATACGTCGCGCAAGAGTACAACTTTTAATATACATTAGATTATAACATATATTTAAAATACCTACCAAATTGGCTACACCAATACCATATTCAAATAAGCCTCGCTGTGCTTGGGTGCTATGCAAATCGGTGAAGTTCTAAATAATTTAAATATAGGCCATACTTAAAATTGCTGCAAGAAATAAGTTTATACCGCATACCATCTGAAATAGACTGCTCCAATAACATAATTAAAATATATCGTGCAAGAGTACAAAATAGACTTCAAATATAATTAAAATATATTAAATATAATTAAACTATATTAAATATAATTAAAAGAATTAATTTCGCCAGAACATATACTCTATCGGGAGAGATTGCACCAGACCCGGTCCTCTCTCGGGAGAGCTTGAGCCAGAACATATACTCAATCGGGCGAGCTTGTGCCAGAACATATACTCAATCGGGAGACATTGTTTCAGAACATATATACTCAATCGGGAGACATTGTGCCAGAACCATACCTCTATCGTGAGAGAATGCACCAGAACCATACCTCTATCGGGAGAGAATGCACCAGAACCATACCTCTATCTTGAGAGAATGCACCAGAATCATACCTCTATCTGGAGAGAATGCACCAGAACCATACCTCTATCGGCAGCGACTGCACCAGATCTATACCTCTGTTAACTACTAACATTGTACAAGCACTGGCGTAAACTTGTCCAAAATATTGGGGGGGGGTTGGCTATTTATTCTACACTTGTTGCATCAAATGTACAGTCCGTCTCAATCATTGGGGAGGGGGACACGTGCCCCGGCTGACCGCCCAGAGTCTACGCCTATGTGTACGAGTATAATATATTATATGTACAAAACATCGTATAAGTATTATAAAATTGGAAGCTCTTTCTTTCCTGTATTATAATACATACTAGAATGAACTACGAATGCTTCTCGGTCGCCTGGACCGAGAAGCCTTCAGGTTGGCTCTCCTTGCCGTTCCGGCCTTCTCCGACCCGACCCAGTTCACCAACTTATCTGCACCTGACCTCTTCGACATCTACGAGAGTTCCATGACAACCATCGTCGACAGTCTTCTTCCATCCCGTCCGGTCAGACAACGTCGGCATACCCTCTCTCCTTGGTTTGACGCGGAGTGTCATTCCCTCCGACGCCAGGCGCGTCGCCTCGAGCGCGTCTATAAGCGTACGTGCTCGCCGGCGGACAAGATAGCATGGATCCAGTTCGTCAGAGGGATGCATCGTCGCCATCGGGAGAAGGAAAAAGATCATTGGGAGAGCCGGATATCATCTAACGCAGGAGACCCGAGGCGGCTCTGGTCCACTTTCAACGACCTACTCGGGCGCCATCGATCGGCACCGACGGCCGGTGATCCATCCTTCACCGCAACCGACTTCCTGAACCACTACACCGCCAAAGTTCAATCGGTTCGCAACGACACCGCTGGCTTTCCTCCGCCTGAGTTTCCTCCGACCGACTGCCGACTCTCAGTTCTGCATGAGATCTCCTGCCTAGAGCTCCGCGGCGTCATCCTGGCATCAGCTGCGAAATCCTGCGAGCTTGACCCCCTTCCTCCCTTCTTGCTTCAGGATTACATCGACGTGCTTCTTCCCTCCCTGACCCTCCTGTGCAATTCTTCGCTCCGTGACGCCGATCTTCCGGTCTCGCAGAAGAGATCGATTGTCACGCCGATCCTCAAGAGAGCTGGACTCGACTCGTCAGATCCTGCTAACTTTAGGCCAATAGCCAATGTATCATTTATATCTAAAATTATTGAGAAATTGATTGCTCAGCAACTGTTAGCCTACCTTGATGGAAATAACCTACTTCCGGTGCATCAATCTGGCTTCCGTAAGGGTCACTCCACTGAAACCCTCCTCCTCCGGCTTCTTTCTGACTTCTATGGCGCCATTGACCGCTCCCAAGTCTCTTTGCTCGCACTCTTTGACGTCACAGCAGCCTTTGACTCGGTCGATCATGACATCCTCCTCCTCCGTCTATCCACATCTTTTGGCCTTTCTGGAAAGCCCCTAGAATGGCTGGCCTCCTATTTACATAACCGCTCATCTTCTGTTATTTATGGTTCCACTAGGTCCCCTTGGGTCCCAGTCCGGATCGGCCTTCCTCAGGGTTCCGTTTTGGGTCCCCTCTTATATATCATTTTCACCTCGGATCTTTGCCATCTTCTTACTTCCTGCTCTCTGTCTAACCAGCTTTATGCTGATGATGTACAGGCTTACACTCATTGCTCTGCCTCTGATGCCGCCACTGCAGTCCGCCTTATGTGCCTCTCCACTGACTCATTGGTAGCCTGGATGTCTTCTAACCGCCTCCGTCTGAACCCCTCCAAGACCCAATATATATGGCTGGGTACTCGCAGGCAACTCGGTAAGATTGATCTTGCTAGCCTTGCTACTGAATTCCCTAATGTCGTCTTCTCCACTTCTGTTCGTGACCTTGGTGTCACCTTGGACTCTGAACTCACCCTCTCCCAGCATATTTCGCAGCTGAGCCGGGGTTGTTATTTCCAGTTACGTCAGCTCCGTGTGGTCTCCCGCTCTCTCTCTCCCAAGCACGCAGCTACTCTCGTTCATGCTTTCATTACCTGTCGACTTGATTACTGCTGTTCTCTCTATATTGGTCTCCCTCACACTCGACTGCATTGCCTTGAACGCGTTCTACGCTCTGCTGCGCGCCTCGTTGGGCGCATCCCTAAGTTTGGTCACGTGTCTGACTACATGCGTGACGTCCTCCACTGGCTTCCTTTTTCGCAACGCATTGTATACCGGGTTGCTTCTATTGTCTGGCAGTGTCAGCTTGGCCGCGCTCCTTTCTATCTACGTGAGCTTTGTTTTCCAGCGTCCGCACTTCTTGGTCGCCGTTCACTCCGTTCCACCGCCCGCGGTGACTTACATGTTCCTTTCGCTCGCACTGCAACCATGCAACAGCGAGCATTCGCCGTTGCCGGTCCCACTATCTGGAATGGCCTTCCTGTTGGACTGCGGTCTCTCCCTCGAGACTCATCCACCTCTTTCTTCTCTGCTCTTAAGGCTGTTCTCTTTCGTCGAGGTTGGGCTGGGAGCGCCTCTGAATAGTTGCCTTGAAGAGCGCGCTATATAAATGTCTAATTGATTGATTGATGATATTACATAACACATTATACATTTACATATACAAAAATCGATATATTGATTTCGGGGTGACCTTTTTCAAAAGATTTGAAAATGATAGTTCATTCCTTTGTTTTTAGACAAATGTTCATCCAACTAAGCTACAGGAACATGAGGTTGTGAAAAGTTAGGCCTATAGCCCTAATATTCACACTGGTATATACAGGGTGGGCCAAAAAAGTAACCCCCTACACGTTTTTGCTCATATTTCGGCCAAAAGTAAGAATGTTTATATCAAATTTTACTGGCTGAAAAGTAATTCATATTTACGTATGACAGCCAAATTTCTTCAAAATATTTCAAACAGAACCAAAGTTATATCACTTTTACTGAGTCCACCCTCTGTTTTTTGATGTTCCAAAAACATGTAACGCAACAAAAAGTAATAAAAAACGATTTTAGTAAGTCGAATCTCAAATAATTGGTATTAAACATACTTGATATTGCTTCACAACTTGTGTTCAATGTGTCCATCACCAGTACCCACACATGTTCTGAGCCTCTTTGTAAAGTTTTTGATGGCCTTGTTGATAGGTTCCAGAAGTAAATCTTCCCATATCAACTCCAATGCGACCTTCAATTCTCTTATCGTTTTTGGGTTTGGTCGCAGACTGTGGTATTTCTCCAGCATAACTCCCCACACGTGATAATCCACCGGGTTCAAATCCGGAGAGTTTGGGGCCATTGGTCCTTCTCAATGAAACCATGGCAATTGACACTGAGCCAATATTGCGTGAGACGAGCAGTATGCGCTGGAGCGCTGTCTTGCTGAAAGATGAATCCAGCTTGCAGCAGACGCTTGCAATCTGAAATAATTCTGGAAGCAGGCGAGAAACGTAATATGCAGCATTCACCTTCGCCTTTTCATCAACAAAACGCATTTTGTCTGTCATTGACACCTTGCCCATTTTGATTTTTTTTATAAATTATTAATCTGAAAAATTGTTTATTTGCCAAATTGGTCATCTTCTTGCTAAATGACGTCTCATTACCAATTATTTTAGATGTGACTTAATGTGACTTTGTTGCTTTTTGTTGCGTCATGTGTTTTTGGAACATCAAAAAACAGTGGGTGGACTCAGTAAAAGTGATATAACTTTGGTTCTGTTTGAAATATTTTGGTGAAATTTGGCTGTAGTACGTAAATATGAATTACCTTTCAGCCAGTGAAATTTGATATAAAAATTCCTACTTTTGGCCGAAATATGAGCAAAAACGTCTAGGGGGTTACTTTTTTTGGCCCACCCTGTACACTGCAACACGGTTTTCTCATAATTACTATTACTACGGATGGCCTCATTATCGTATGGCTGTTAATTTATTTTAAGCAACACTGCCAGAGTTTTCCACCACACATATGATAGACTTATGATAGACTTATGTATTACTTTTAAGAGCGGATGTTAGAATGACTGCACTCGAGATAACATTCAGCTTGCAGCAGACCTACTGTCGATGTTTACATATCCTGTTTTTACGAGCCTTGAGTCCAATGTCCGAGCTCTTATTATCATATACAATGTGTGCAAACTGGGCTGTAGGCAAATTATGCGGTTAGCAACGGGCGTATTCTGCAACAGAGAGCCGTGTGCAACAGAGAGCCGTGTGCCAACATTGCAAAGACTCCAACTGCATGATTAACATTATGTAAATTTCCAGACGCCTTTGACGCGTACGATCGGCGAAAGATACAACACAAAGCGAAAGCGCAGAGGATCCGGATATTAAGCTGAGTAGATATACTTCGTGGAGATAACTAACTTGTTTTGAATCAAGGTAAACATTTATAAACTTATATATAGGCCTACTTTCAAATCAAGTTGTTGAATTATAGTATGCGTGTAGGCCTACTTTGTATTAGAGTTTTTTCGAAATCACTATGAAAGTCCAGATACATAGCCTACTAAACATACGACCATCGAAAACTGTCGCAGGCGCAAAGTTGTCGGGAGTTAAAACCTGTGCATCCATTAGCTGAATCCTGTGAACATATCACTTGAAACAATTTTAACAGTTATTCTCGAAAAACTTTAATAAATGTATGTCTATCTGAATGTTATATTTTCATAGTAACACTGTAGTGTATACTGACCTAGATACTAGATAATCGTTTTGTAAAGCCTTAGCATAATGTTTTTTTTATTACACAAAGGTAGAAGGAGTAAATGTAAAATGTAAATGTATATCTCCGAAATTGCTCAGCGCCACACAAAGGCCACGTCAGGGAGTCCAGCTTATTCACCGGCGCCTATGTCAAATCAAGTTCGCAATAGCCATGTCCGCCTTGTCAGTTCCGGTGCCAGGTCAGAGTCCGGGGAGGTCGAACCGAGGATGGCGATCGCTAATATTTTTCAGTTATTCTAACTCAGCTAATCTAAAGAAAACTACACAGTTGCGTGACGCTCAACATACGACAGCCATCTCCAAGAAAAAAACATAGAAACAAAAGGCAAACTAAATTGTGGGTCTCATAATGGAAATGCTTATTAAAATTTAAAATACTGCATAGTATGGAAACATGTATGCATGCGTGCATGTATTTATGTACGTAGGTATGTATGCATGTAGATATGTATGTAAGTATGTATGCATGTGTGAATGTATGCCTGTATTATATATGCGTGGAGATACTATAGATGCGCCACCAGCACCTCTGTTCACTTCTCGTAGTTCCCTTTCAGTGGAAGACTAGCATCTAAGGTCAAACATCCGAGTGAGGCGGCTGACTATCGACCTATATCTGTGACACCCATCCTTTGTCGTCTGCTGGAAAAATACATAGTTCGACGGTATTTCCACTCTGTTTTACTTGAACCCAGGTTAAACCGGGACTTTACAGACCAGTTTGCTTTTAGACTGACCGGTTCCACTACGGCCGCTCTCGTCGCACTGACTTCCGTCTCACGGAACGATTGGAAACTAATCAGTATGTTCACCTCATTGCTTTGGACTTCACTAAAGCTTTCGACACGGTTCGGCATTCGTACCTGATGGAACAAATAGCGGAGATGCCCATACCAGACTGCATCTACAACTGGATTATTGCCTTTTTAGAAGACCGGAGTCATACAACCAAATTCAACCGAGAAATTTCACAAACTGTTAAGATAAATTCAAGCATTGTTCAGGGTTCTGGCACTGGCACAATTCACTTTATCATTTCTATCTCTAAACTCAGGACGATCCACCCTGGAAACAGGATCCCAAAATATGCAGATGACAGCTACTTAATGATTCCCGCCTCAAATAGTGACACCGTAACAGCTGAATTGGACAATGTAACAAATTGGGCTGCTTCATGCAGCCTTAAACTTAATAAAACAAAGACACAGGAGAGGGGAACTGGGGGCATGGCGGGGCGTGTGATTGATCCACCTATTGTTCCTGGCGTGACCAGAGTAAACAGCACGAAGGTTTTGGGAGTTACGCTCTCGAACACCCTTAGATTCGGTCAGCACATTGACCAAATATGCTGTCGGGCCAGGCAGTCTTTCTATGCCCTGCGCATTCTAACTGAGCAGTTAGAATGCGTAAGCAGCACGGTTTATGTGGCCCCAGAGTCCAGACTCCACGATGTGGTGCGCGCAACCACGGTGGCCAGAATGTTATACGCTGCACCGGCATGGTGGGGATACGCTGGTCAGCCAGAAAGGAGAAGGCTCCAGTCCGTTATTGATAGACTGACCCGCCTGCGATACCTCCCATGTAATAATCCAACAATTGAACAACTTTGCCGCCATGCTGATGTTGCCCTGTTTTCGGCAGTCCTTTGCAATCCAGCTGCTTCCACCTGTTAAGCCGAGGATTTATGGTTTAAGGCCTAGATACCATGACAGGGCTTTACCGCAAGCCGACAACAGCATGAGAAAAACCTTTATTGTCAGAATGCTGTATACTTACTAACCAACTGGACCTATGCTATATAGTATATATATATATATATATATATATATATATATATATATATATATATATATATATATATATATATATATATACATAATGCTATGTATCTATTTAACATACGTTGTTCACCAGAGTGCTGTTTAGCAGATGGTTTAATAAAGAATATACTTACTTACTTACTTACTTACTTACTTATGTATGCATAGTACCATGCATCACGCGTCCGTTATGCCACATTAAAGTTTCCGTAGGAGTGCCGAGGTGGTATGTACTGGAAGGCAGTATGGCAAATACAAGATAAAAGCACGAAAATAGATTCATTAATAATTAATAATATAAAAATTGACGATGCTGAACTTATGGCAAATAAGTTTAATGAGTATTTCATAAACATACCTAATGAGTTGGCCAATGCGATCCCGGCTTCCTCCTGTTCTTATGAGGAGTATCTGCCTGTTCCCAATCTTAATTCTATGGGGCTAATGTTAACCTCCCCTGAAGAACTTATGAAAATCGGACTTAATCTAAAAAAAACTCATACTAAAGGATTAGACGATATCGACCCTTATAGCCTTGCCTAACTTATCTTTAATTATCATGCCATTAACAGAAATTATCAATAGCTCTCTAACTAATGGGATTGTCCCACAACTGTTAAAAACAGCCAAAGTTTTGCCCGTCTATAAGAAAGGGGATAAAGATAGCCTTGTAAACTATAGACCAATATCAGTCCTACCATACTTTGCAAAATTTTTAGAAAAAATTATGTACGATAGACTTATCTCATTTATCAGTAAGACTAATACGATTCATACCTCTCAACATGGCTTCCAACCGGGTCATTCGACCTTTATGGCCCTACTGGACATGGAAGACAGGATTTCGAAAGCTATTGATAACAATGAATATTCAGTGGGGGTCTTTGTAGATCTTGCCAAAGCTTTCGATACTGTCGATCACATTATATTAATAGCGAAAATGATCAATTATGGTATCAGAGGTACTCAAATAAAGTGGTTTAATAGTTATTTTGAGCACCGTACCCAATCAGTGTTGTGCAATGGAGCACTTTCTGACCCAGGTTACATCACCTTTGGCGTTCCCCAGGGCTCAAATCTAGGACCACTTCTCTTTCTATTATACATTAACGACTTGGCCAAAGTATCTTCTGTGCTTCATTTTATCTTATTCGCTGACGATACAAATATTTTTTACTCCAATCAATCCTGGATAACCCTTATGGAAACAGTAAATCGTGAGTTAGCTCAAGTTAATAAGTGGTTTATTGCTAACAGACTCACTCTAAACATTGATAAAACAAATTTTATTATCTTCAAATCTCACAGGAAAATTAAACCAGTAGATTGGTCCTTCTCATTTGATGATGTTCCTATCTCTCAAGTTGAATCTGCTAAATTCCTAGGAGTATTTGTAGATCAGCACCTAACCTGGAAATCACACATAAATTACATCTCATTAAAAATAGCGAAGAATATTGGCATAATATCCAGAATCGCACATCTGCCTCCCCAAAGAAATTAAACTGAGTTTATATTATACATTAATCCACCCATATCTCAATTACTGTAACCTAATTTGGGCGTCCAATTACGATTCCCGACTTAAAAAATTAATTATCTTACAAAAGAAAGCTGTTAAAATGATCGAAGGCGCTAGAAGGACTGCCCACTCTAGACCCATTTTTAAAGACCTAAAGCTACTAGATATCAAACAGATTCGAACATCACAAGTTGGTGACCTTCTTTACCGCTACGAACATGGCCAGTTACCTCCTGCCTTTACAGGGTATTTTAAACTTGGTTCAATGATGCACGAACATAATACGAGAGGAGCGTCACTCTATAGACCTATTAAAGCCCGTACTAACTTAAGATTATTTAGCATCAAATAGATGGGACCGGCAATTTGAAATTCAATACCTTCTGATATTCGCACTGCAGTAAGTCGATATGACTTCAAGAAAAGATTGAGAACATTCCTTATCAACGCATGAGACTCCACTATTACTATTTGACCGTATACCCTAATACTCTCGAACCGGGGGGCGGGGTCACACCGGAGACTGGCCCTGGAGTTCTGTAGTTAAGTTATTAGTTAAGGATTGTTTTGATAACTCTGGTTTGGATTACCCCCGCTTGAGTGTACCTTATATTTCTTTTCAATGACTTTTATATAGACAAGTACTCGTGGGGGTGACCTCCTATGCAGCCACTAATGTGAAAAGATAACTGACTTTTATGGGTTTCCCTGCCCAGCGGGACTCTCATCCCTTTGGGGACGCCCATTGCAACCAGCGACTATAACGACGTTACTCTTGTATCTATCCTCTTTCTTACTTATTGTGATCTGATCGTTAACTGTATTTAGTTGATACCTGATTGTTATTGGTTACTGGGTGCAATAAAGACGATTGATTGATTGATTGATTGATATATATATATATATATATATATATATATATATATATATATATATATATATATATATATATATATATATATATATATATATATTAGAGTGTTCAACTTTCATATGGGTGAAAAAATTTCACATTTTCACCTTGCATACCCTCTGGATTTGTGACATTTGGTGTTATAAACAACTGAGAGAAATATTATGGTTATGGGATCATGTTAAGTGATAGCTCAAAGCTATTAAAGTTTTCAAAAAGTGCGATTTTTAAAAAATTAACAAATATCAGTGAATTAATGTATTAAATCAGTTACTGTTACACAATACAGCAGGCAATAAGCACACTAAACATGTTGAAGTAGTCTTAAATGAGTAATCTGTTAAGACTGTACAACAATACAACTGTAGTGTTTGTGTTTCTGATATTGATATACATGTAATGTCTAACTGTCACTGAAGAGTGAAGATCTGCTTGGGTGTAGCAGTAGGCATCTGCATTCGGTGGTGTTCGACTACTTGGAAGATGAGCTGACGCTGCTGCTCATCGTGTGTGAGTGCCAAGTGAAAGTCAGCTGCCAACTTTACCGCACTCTAAGCACAGTCATTAATAACAGAAAGTGCAGCAAAAGTGTCTTTTGTATGGCGGTAATCTGCTCAGCTATTTCACATTTAGGGATCAGAGGAGAGAAAATCTTGACCAAATTTGAGGGTAGTAAATAGATGCATCGAGCCCTGTGTCATGAACTCAGATAAAGTTTTCTCCTGAAATGTGGTTTTTGGTGCAAGCCTCCTTAAATCTATTTTGTTATGTGGCTTGCGTAATGCGGAAACTAGCCTATTCGTTTATTCTCGTCGGCAAAGACCTTGTCTGAGAAAAGTGACAATCCTGCCAAATCTTCACTGATATACCAGTGATGGCCTTTCATTTTGTGAAGGGCTACTTGAGCCTACTTCTGCATCTTGGCTATCAAAATGCTGTGAAATACTTCCATGCTCTGTAGTAAGCAGAGATCATTCTAAGAAGCATCACAGGTGACGGTGGCAGTGAACCATGCCTTAGCATACAGGGTGATGTAAACCGGCAGATCCTTCTCCGAGCCTGCAGTTCTTTGGCATTCATTTTCAACTGCTCTCTGAAAAGAAATATCCTCAAGCAATAAATGTCATTCACCATCCACCTAACATGATGATGTGCACCAGGTGAACTGAAGTGGATACTGTCACCATCACCAATATGATCGGCTTCATCAAGTGCAACAAGACTGAGCTTTATGAACTCTAAGTAGTCTTGCCGTGGCTATAGTTGTCTCTACTCAGTTGTGCACACAGAAACTGAACTACAACTTGGTGGTTCTGCTCTAGCCACATTTTCTCGCTGTCAGTCAAGGAACAGCCTCTTGTATCCTTACTAAGAGGGACAAAGTTGCTTTTGTCTACGAGAGGGCACTGTTCTTTTAACCTGGCGAAAATTGCAATTTGTGGCCCAGAGGAGACAAAGAATAAATCAAAACTGCTGCTGCAATTATTTCAAACATAATATGGTGTTGGTGTGTACAAGCCAAGAACAGTATGCGTTTGTCAAAGGCCTCTTGAATAACGGTCATTGCACCACTGTTAGCACTGGTTGTGTCAAAACGCAACCCAGCCAGCCATTCTTACACCCCTTCCCACTCTCTGAGGATTTCAACAACCTGATTCCCCATCAAGGCCAGGCAGTTTTGGAATGACTAGAAGCATTTCAATTCCTATGCCAGACACAACAACTGCCATGCGATCAACATTAACACACTCATCATCTGGAAGCAACTTACTATCGAAATGATCATTGAACAATAAGGGGTGTCTTAGGGCAGAATTCATCTCTAATGCCTTGTTCGATAGAGGAATGGTCTTCTTATGAGCCTCATACACTGAAGTTGTGTAGAGTCAGATCATTAACATTGATACCTACTGCCTTTATTGAACAACTTTCTTGAGCAATAAGCAAATTAAAATGGTGACTGAAATTCAGCATAGAAAAATACAAATTATAGAAGATACAACACTAAATACATAATATAAGAAAAGAAAGTAAGACAAGTATTTATGGAATAACAGGAAAATGGATTGGAAAAACTGAAAAAATAGCAAATAACTATTTTTAACAAATAACTACATTTGTCACGAATATCACTTTTGTTCACTCTATTTCAAGAATTTACATCTCGTTGAGAGGTCAATTGCTATTGAGATATTGATGTAGGATTTCAGTTGGTTTATTGTGTATATAAATGTCACATTTTAAGCCCCTATGCATGTGATTCCTACAAAATTATTTTTTTCTGAACACCCTAATATATATATATATATATATATATATATATATATATATATATATATATATATATATATATATATATATATATATATATATATATATATATATATATATATATATATATATATATATATATATACATAATGCTATGTATCTATTTAACAGACGTTGTTCACCAGAGTGCTGTTTAGCAGATGGTTTAATAAAGAATATACTTACTTACTTACTTACTTACTTACTTACTTATGTATGCATAGTACCATGCATCACGCGTCCGTTATGCCACATTAAAGTTTCCGTAGGAGTGCCGAGGTGGTATGTACTGGAAGGCAGTATGAGAATTGTAGAAAAAAGACTGGGGGGTTAGACCTTGATTCATGTGGAGTTTTGGTGGGCAATGAAGACTTTACCATGGGGTTCTAAGAAAGACTAGGGGGTTGAACCCCCCAACCCCCCGACAATTCTCACTCTGCTGGAAGGTCTATCAAGTTTAAACTCTGGATTTGAATCGACCCAGTCTGTCTATCTCTACCACTTCTGTCTACAGGGTGAGGCCGAAAAAAATAATCCATTACGAAAATTGCGATTCCTCGAAAACCGCTGAATATTTTGTTACAAATATTTTCATTCTTATTCGTAACATATTTTTGCATATTATTTGAAAATTTTATGTCAGTATCTTTATATTTGTGATCATGACATCAGGCAGAAGAAAGAACTGCATTTTTTCAACTGAACACGGCATTCACGAAATAGGAAATCATATTTTTACATAAGTAGCATGGTTTCTGCAGGTGTCAGCTATGAGGGTAAGGGACGCTTCCATTTCATTGACGAGAAGGCCAAAGTCAATGCTAAGTACTACGTGGAGAATCTTTTGCCTAAGCTTATCGATGACTGTCTTGGGGAAATCAGTTCATTTTTCAGCAAGATGGAGCGCCCGCTCACGGCGCAAAGCTGGCCCAAGATTGGTTAACAAGTCACTGTCCGGACTTCATCGACAAGGATTCATGGCCGCCAAATTCCCCAGATATGAACCCACTCGACTATGCTGTCTGGGGTGCAATGCTTGAGACCTACAACAAACTTACCACAAAGCCGAAGAACATTTTTGAACTGAAAAATACGCTGCAAATCATCTGGAATGACTTGCCACTTGAGACCATTCAGAAGTCTGTTCTGGGCTTTCGAAAACGTCTGCAAGCTTGCGTAAAAGCAAGCGGTGGTCACTTCGAACATTCCTTGCACAAAACTTAACACTTGGCCTAATCTTGTCAATAACAATAAGTAACCTTGAACCTTGTTACATTACTGTTTGCGTCGCTACTTTGTTACTTATTGCTGTCAGTAACTGTCTGTTGAAACGAAAATAACATTGTTTCACTTCAGGGTTGCAGCATTTTGGTTTTCATGAATCGAATTTCATTAGATTTAGCCACGCTGTAGATGCATATGTGTCAAATAGACTGGCGAAGTTTTGTAATAAAATATTCAGCGGTTTTCGAGAAATCGCAATTTTCGTAATGGATTAAAATCGAAAGGTGGGCAATATCCACTCACCCTGTATATGCCTGCCTTTGTCTGACTGTCTGTCTGTCTGTCTCCCTCTTTCTCTCCCCCTCTCTCTCTCTGTCTCTGTCTGTGTCTCTCTCTGTCTGCCTCTCTCTGTCTCTGTCTGTCTGTCTGTCTGTCTGTCTGTCTGTCTCTCTCTCTCTCTCTCTCTCTCTGAAAGCACAGCATCCCATATTATAATTATTAGTCATGCAGTTTCTCGTATATATAGGGCATGAAACATGTGAGAAATCATTCAAAAGTGCCTAGCAGCTACTGGATTGTATCTACAACTGCGATTAATTCAGTTGCATACAACTCTGTGTAAATATGTGTGTATGCATGTATGTACGTACGTATGTATGTATGTATGTATGTATGTATGTATGTATGTATGTATGTATGTATGTATGTATGTATGTATGTATGTATGTATGTATGTAGGCCCTACTGTGTATGTACGCATGTATGTATTGACATGATGCATCCATAACTATGCGTCTGCGTTCGGAGTTTATGCGTTTCTATGCTATGGTCGTAGCTAATTTTTGCTGTCACTGGCTAATAAAACCCGGTATTTGTAGGTCTACCCTGCACTCATAAAATATTCAGTTTGCATTACTGACTAAGACATAAGAACGTTAGTCGCAACCAGCGATCTATATAATTAGGCCTATGTAGATAAAGCTGTGTTCATATTATGCAGTCGGCAGCGGGCGTTGTGTGCACAAGAGAGCAGTGTACAGCGCCGTGTAAATATTGCCTTGTACTTTCCCGGATGCTTAACCATGTGGAAATTCCAGACTTGATGGGATTCCCAGTGGAAATTTATACGCTAGACTATTCGTGTAGGCTAAACGAACGGACAATGATACTGCGGAGAAGCGAAGGAATATTCTATAAATCTATATTTTAGCAGAACACTTTCATCGAAATGATCTGACCTGTATCGATTAAGGTACACAGTTAAGCGTTCAAGATTATTTCACATCTTTTTTTTATTATATGGATGTGCTCTTTGTAAGAAACAGGACGAAATAGTTTTGCAGATTTGGGTTTGCTGTGCATCAGTTGACCTAGTTTACCAGTAGGCCTACAGTTCTTGACTATTGTAAGTTTCAAGTTAACAATGTTAGGTCTATATGTCATGCCTATATATTAATAATAGCTATAATGCATATACGAAATATTACGACATATATCTGATCCATCCTACTCACCAAAACCGCACCTTTTGCTATCTCTATGGGTCTTTCAGTCAAAACGGAAAACACTGATCTTTTCACAAATCCTATCCCGATCTTCTTCCCCTAACCTCCCTCGCCGTTTCAACTCTACTGTAACACGATCCACTTTAACCGTCTGACTGTTTGCCTGCCGCACCCTTTGTATCTTGACCTGGAACTCGTTTAATACCCGCCAATCGATTATGTTTTGACTAAGCGCCTATGAATAAGCTGGTTGCCGGACTTCGCTTTTTGCGCGCTGTATACATAAATGTCGATTGTCGAGGTTACAATTACGATAATGTCGATTATATAATTTCATAGATTGTATTTCGTCTAGCCTAAGCAAATAACAAATGCTACACCCATAGTTTTATTTGGGGGCTGAGGGTTCAATCTCTCTGCCCCTAGCTCTTTTTCTAAACCCTAAGCTATTAACTGTGAATTATATGTCAGAGGTATCAGAGAACCAAATATCGTCTTTATGTAGGCATGCATGTATGATGGGGTGTAAAAACATGTGGGTAGTCTATATGGAGTGTAGTAGTCGCTCCAGTAATGGAGGCATGCAATTATAAAATACATACGGCAACGTAAGCAGATGGGAGCGGTTTCGCAACGGTTTGATGATCGTTCGTGTCGGACAGTCAGTCAGGTCACAGGGCCCCGCGGCCCAATAGACGGAAGACCTTCTGTAGATGAGGACTTTATTTACGAAGCACGACAAAAACATCGAAGACGAATCTCAGACCACGAACTCTACTCGTACTACTGCTTCTACCTCATCTACCCCTTACATGTTTAGATCAGCCTCTATTAATACAGATGAAGTCAATCGGTTACGTTACTCGCTTACTCACTTGGCAGCGTCTTTTCATCCCTCTCTGCATATATGTCCATACTCTTCTTTGCCCATTTGTGTATCTCTGTCCACGTGGCAACCCGGTCAGTCGATCAATGGGATCGTAGTCCTGACTAACTGGCACCCTCGTGGTCTGGAATGTGTTCGTCCGTTTGTCAGTCTGTGTTGCCATGAGTGCATGCCTTCCTCCAATTTACCCGTGGCATCTGTTGCGTGACTTACAGCCAGATTGATGGTTTGACTGACTGACTCGCTTAGCGTCCGAGTGAGGGGCCATCCATATATATTACGTATGCATGCAGGAGGAGGGGGTAACCCAAATGCATATGCTTGCGCACGCTTGCGAACGGCGGGGGGGGGGAGTGGGGTCTGATAACGTACGTACGCAAATTGATTGGCCTTCAAGTGAGCTAGCGTTCAGTCTTTCCTGCTATCTGGTACTACCAGAGGAAGTAGGACTGTGGGAGAGGTGTCACTTGTATGCCACCTTACCTCTGAACGCTATTATTAAACTATCACACAACTCAACAGTGAGTCCATGGATTACTCATCCTTCAATCTGGCCTAAAGTTCAGACAGCCACTGCCTGGACCTGTGTAACTGACACATTCTGCAGCTGGTCTTGGCGAGGGGTGGTGGCGTCAACTGTACGTACGCAGGTGGGGGGGGGGTGGAAAACAGTACGCTGCGAACAGGGAGGTCCAATTTTCCCGAATTTTTGCGTACGTAATATATGGATGGCCCCTGAGTGATTGAATGACTGACTCACACAATGACTAGATCCAACCAGCTGAGAGTTTCTAACGCTCTGTGTATGCATAAGACTACTTTCAGTGGTCTTGGGTTCGTTTCTTCAACACCCTCCTTCTTTGCTGTGACTAATGGTCCTCCACAGATGAGGTGACAGAAACACTGCTCCTCACAGCCATAAAGTTTATAAACTGTCTGGCGCTAGCAAGTATATTCACACTGATATATATATATATATATATATATATATATATATATATATATATATATATATATATATATAATCACGTGTGGCATGAAAATCAGACAAGGAAGTTATGTGGTTTTGTGTTGTTCGGTTGGCCTTGCTGTTGGCTGTGACTGATGGCCCTCCTCCAGATGGAGAACTGTCGGTCACAGCCAATGACTCGATCCAACCAGCTGATAGTTTCTAACGCTCTATGTATTGAACGTCCGTGATTCTGGGTACAGGATAGCGTCCAGCCAATGACGTCACGATTACGTGTCACTTTCTTTTAATGAAACGAACTTCAATCAAATAGACTTTGACTGTAATCTGATTTTAGTCGATAATGCGCCTTCTGTACCGATTTAACCGTATACAGCTTTCGGAATCTAACTTGGACACAATATTTCAGATGTGGTGAATATATGTATTGCACAGTATCCTGAAGCTGTCATGCTTGAAACTCATTTTTATCACTATGAAGACGTTTTGCATATTTTGTCAAGCGTTGTTGTCTTGCTTTCAGCAGTGGACGTGTGCATTGAACTCGTTTTTTTGTCTGGTCATCGCATAAGACTACTTTCAGTGGTCTTGGTTTCGTTTCTTCAACACCCTCCTCCTTTCCCTGTTCAGCCACCTTTTTAGATTCCTTACAAGTCGTATTAGTTGTTTTATTCTTTCTTCGCATCTGATAGACTATATCAGTTCTTCCACTTCTCCCAAGTCATCCTGAATCCTATCTTTTGCTTCAACTGCCTCACAGTCAGCAACTCCAACCACATGGACATTACGCTTTCATGCTTTTTTCTCATGTTCCTGTTTCATGGATTCATCACAGTCATCAGTCCTCTTTTTCACAATGCCATCCACTTTGGAGTCTGCTTGAGATATTTTCTTGTTAAATTCTGCTGCAATTCCATCATTTGCTTTCCCCAATTTGTTTATTTTGGCTCCACATTTTCAGTTTGTCTTCTAACTTAGAACATTATTCATTCATTCGAGTATTGACATAGCACTCTTTCAAGGGGCTACTCAGAGGTACTTCCGATTCCAGCACGGCCAAATCTAGATAAACGTTGCCCTCGTTTCCCCTCTTACTTTTGTGACTTCATCGTCCAACTCTTCATATCTTTCTTTCAGTCATTTCCATGTGTTTACAACTCATTTGCTGCAGCCCGTACAGTAAAAACATAAGGATTTCTCTCACATTAGTATTTTGTACGTTGACGGATAAACTTCTTCGCACTTACACTGGAACCAGCTTTGGTAAATCTCCCATCCAACGCTATCTTTTGCAGCATCTTTACAGCCTTTTCCACCCAACTTTACTTTGTCATGAATCTCTTCGCCAGGTTTCTCCCTTGGTTTTCGAGAGCCTCGCGCCGCTATCAGTGTTTCATTCCGCTGTTCTACCGTCCTGTATTACGTTATGTAGTACCCTTCGTAACTCTTTTTCGTAACTTTAACTTATTTTACAGAACGAGCTGTCGATATTTTTAATTAAACAAATATTTACGCTAAACAAATCTTGTGGATTGAGCTTTTGAGAATTTACTGAATTTCTCATCATAATAATATGTGTACATAATAAAATCTCTTCGGCATAATTACGTGCCATACTCGGTTGGAATGCCCCCAGACCAACACCAAATTCCTAAGGCAGGTGCATTTAGAAATACCCCAAGAAGCCTTTTGCACTTGGCCGCCACAGACACGGACAAACCACGTGGACGACAGACAGACATTTAGGTCAACAGAATATAACGAGCTATCAAACTATGTTTAGGGCTCGAACAAACGAATGCCAGAGTTTCATTTAGTGGGCGTTTCTAAAACTGAACCGCCATCAATTGAATGCATAGAAAACATTTGCAATAGCCAAGCGTCTACTTACATAATAGGCCTACTATCGTAAAAGAACTGCGTTGTCATCTGTAATCAAGTTTCTTCAGTGTATTTAACCATTTTTTCCTCAAATTTCTTTTAAACTTCATTTTCATTACTCTTACTCTTACTCTTACGCTGTTTACGATTACAATAGCTATGTCAATTAAGAGATTCCATATGATTTTGAATTTGTTCCTATGTTTCAGTATTGGATCAATGGGCACAAGTAGTCCTAGACAATAACACTGTTATTATTTTTATTACAGAGGTTTTATGTAGGCCTAGCACCCCTTCAAGGTTATCTACTCAAGAGCACTCCCAGTCCAGTATCCCTGTCAAACAAGACAGTCTTAAGGCAAGAGTTGAACGGAGAAGAGCAATCAATTAGGGTGAGACGCAGCGCTACTGGGAGCCCATTCCAGGTCGTTGGGCCAGGGACAGAGAAGGCGCTGTGTCGCCGGACAGCAGTCCGCGCTCGCGGGACTAGGAACTCCACCTGTGCTGCAGTGCGAAGTGAGCCACAACGCTGGACAGCCACAGTAGAGCAGCCACGTTCCATAAGGGCCAACTCCATATAGTTACCGTACTTTATTGTTCTGGCCCATTGCGGTGATTGCATTGGTAAATGAAATCACAATTTTGGGAGTCACTCTTTCCGGAAAGAATTGGGTTCTCCTCGCACATTAATAAAATCTGTTGTAAAGTTAAACAATCCTTTTTTGCTCTGCGAGTCCTGGTTTCGCATGGATTAATTAGAAGCCGCCTCCATGATGTTGTACGTTCCACCACAGTGGCACGAATGTTGTACTCATCTCCAGTCTGGTGGGGATTTTCCAATGGAGGTGAGAGAGAGAGCGTCTCTCTGCCTTGATACGTAAACTTAAGCGACAAGGGTATCTGCCAACTGATACTCCTACATTTGACTTGTGTTCTAAGGCGGACGATGGTCTCTTTGCTGCAATCCTTCGGGACGCAGGACATGTCCTCCATGATTTACTGCCTCCGATACGATCTTCCGGGTACTCTCTTCGACCTCGCTGGCATAATTGTGAGATACCACGATGTGATCCTTTGACAGGGAAGGGTTACATTGCTAGATTACTGCATAAATGATAAGAAAACATTTGCTTTTTGATTTACTTATTTTACCATTTTTATTTCGATATATTATTACTTCAATGTTTTACAATCAATGCTTCTAGCTTCTGTCCCATTGTGCGTTTGCTAATGGCGTAATAAAGAATATACTTACTTACTTACTTTATGCGATCAACACCTCAGGTGAACATGTTATATTTCACAACTGTATACATCTGGTATGTGAAGTGACGTCTTCAAGTTTATCTTCGCTGACAGGCAACGCATAGACTACATTGGGATCCTCGCTGTGAACGTCACCGATCGATTGTCATTCCAAACAACAATAGTCAAACTCGACTCTACATGTGCACACCAGGCTTATAGTCAATGGACCTTCGCGGCTGCCTACAGCCAATATCTTACTCGCAATACTGGACAGTGCTCCAGTCTGTTTGGCATGACTCTCTGTTTAGCCACAGCCATGGAAACGCCATACAATCAGCAAGGTTCAATTACCTGAAGAAGTCGATCACTGTAGAGCTTGAAGGGAATGCCGACAGGAAGTTCATCCTTCAAATCCAGGACAACGCTGGCATCTTGAACAAAGTCCTTGAAATCCATCGTTCACTGAGACTGTTTTGGGTTCCACCAGCCTCTTCATCGGCACTTCGCTCTGCTTTGCATCTTATGGAAGGTCGACGAAAATGTCCGCACTCTCAAAATAACCTCTAACAAATCGAGGACGTCCTTTGCGTTCTTTCACTCCTCCATCATGCAAAAATAAACACAATTATGTCTACAAGCGAATAAATGCATTAAACTCAGCTAAAGTGTAATGTCCAACTCTAAATAGGGGCCTAAGAGGCGTAGAGCAACATGCGGTAACGAGAATCTTTAATACCACTTGTGCCCAGGTTTCCAATAATGGAACACACGATATGATTGCAAAAATTCCAAACTAAAATCTGTGTACAAAGTGATGAACATTATCATCGAATATGAGAGGTAGTAGGCCCCTAGAGTACCAAAGACAGCAAGTTCTAAAACGATCCTTTTTGTAAATGAGTTGACAATATATGTACATTTTCGTCGCCATCCGTCGAAATTTCTTTCACACAGAAGTGCTCATAAAACCCGTATCTGAAACTAGTAGTCAATCAGAATAATGACTTTTCGATAGATAGGCCTATGTCTGTGAAAAACTGTTTACAACGGCTGGTGCTGATTTAAATTCACTAGCCTGTATGGCGCTGCATTGCAAGTAGGCCTAATTATTTTCAAAATGTTCCAAGTATGGAACGCCTGGCAAAAATGGGTTTTAATAATACAAATAAGGGCATAAACCAGTTAAAGTTAAACTATAAGCATGAAAAGAGCAAGGAAAAAAAGATTCCTTCATATCATGTTGGATTCACATCGACACTCTATTTTACTACCGTAGGCCTATTCAGCTAGCCGTATCCATGACAAAGAATTGATGTAAAGATACCATATCTCAAAAAGGAATGAAGGCGAATCCCTGATATGGTAGTCAGCGCATCGCAGGACTTGCCATAATTTACTTGCCAGCTTACACAGGTACTAAATTAGGCGTGTACTGCTTGGTTAAAGAAGCTTGTGTACGCAAGCGACATGCCCATGGAGTTCTCTCTCAGCAGGACGAAACCTACAAAGCAGGGCCGCCGACAGAAATTCCGGGCCCCTAGGCAAAGCAGTCGCGGGCCCCTAGACAGAACGGTCACGGGCCCCGAGGCAGAGCAGTCACATGCCTCTAAACTATCTTTAGACTTTATATAAATATAATATTTATTCCGGATATTTCTATAGCGCCTCTCGAAGCAGGGCATATTTTAACTGTATAACTAGTGGGACAAATGTCCCAGTAGTCTTAGGATTTGTCCCAGTAGTCAGGCTGATTTGTCCCAGGCAATGTATGTATAAAGTATAACTGGTGGGACAAATGTTGGAAGAATTTTAAGATTTGTCCCAGTAGTATTGTCGAATGACCCCTTATTATTGGTTGGGAGACCCGAGAAAGTTGTAAAAAAAGGTGATGACGGCTAGAGTGGGATTCGAACCTGCAACCCTCCGGTCACAAGGCGCCGAACTTACCACTGAGCCACCACGCCCCACGTACGGTCGTACGAAAAAAATACAAATTTATATAAATATAATAAGAGTGCGGGTACGACCTTACGATATTAGCCTATATTTATATTTATATTTATATTTATATATACAATTATGATTTTATTTAGATGCTTATAGTTTAAACTGATTGTAGTTAAGCGTCAGATAATATATTTAAAAGGCAAAAATCATAAACTTTGTTTGACTAATTATAATATTTTTCATAAGTTGATTGCGGGCCCGGCCCGGGCCCCTAAGACATCGGCGGGCCCCTGGGCATTTGCCCCCCTGCCCCTCCCTCTCGGCGGGCCTGCTACAAAGCTTAGATTGCAACCCAAACGTAGTAAAAAATTCGCGTTTACTGCGTAGAAGCTATGCATATTTCAGGTAGCTGTATTTCGGACTTCAAAGTTCATGAAACTACATTGAGAACTGATGACTTTATTAAGATTTTTCTTTAAAGCGGATCTTTCTTAATTTTGGTTAATTAATGTTGATCTTAATTTTTATTAGCGTGTATGGAGTAATGATGGTAGTGATGACAAAAACCCATTCTTTCGCATTCAGTGAGACCACGCTGCAGTTCGTCAAAGCGACTGTATATCATTCTGCAGTCATAGATCATAATGCGCCACTGATCCATGTCAATTGCGTCCAGCCTTTAACTTAAGTCGAAAGCACGTTATGCATTTGCGATAGGCTATAGGTGTGCTAAGGTGAAATGTACTCGAGGTAAGGTTAGATTCGGCGATTCTATGTAAAAACCTTAATCAATTTTAGGCAAGTTAATCAGATGACAGAATTTCAGAATTTGACCCATTTTAGAACATCGTAATCGTAATCGTAAAATCCAAATATCTAAAGCGATAATCTAAAGCTAAACGCCGGGCACCAGCTGCTTCACGAGCGCTGCCTCGTGTAAGGGGATGTCCAGAAATGTCAAGGGAAGATTCGTGTCCAGTTGTCAGATTGACCAGAGATAGGAGGTAGACTCAGTGGCGTCACTATGGCTGGTGTCACCCGGTTCGGTAAGTCATGGTGTCACCCTAAAAAAGTGATGACCTTTTTTTAGGAATTCGTCATCTTGCACAAATTTTAATTTCATCATTTTCTCATGTTGGTGTCACCCCCTCTGAGGGTGTCACCCGGTGTGGTCTGCTCCCTCCACACCCCCTCGTGACGCCAATGGGTAGACGAGGTGGGTGCTTTAATAATCAACATTAAAGTAGTTCACTAACTGCTAATTATTTCATTTTTCTGTCGGTGCTTTGAACGATAATCGATGAAGAAATATATTTTGAAAATATTTTGCCAAAATTACGGAATTTGCTGAACCGATATTATCTGTCGATATATCGAATTCAAACACAAGGTCAAAAGCATGTAAGAAATACGGTCCAGTTCATCTGCACTTCACTGGTTGAATGGTAGGACTTGCTCGATGAACATAAGATTTTGACAGACACGGTTCGATACACGTACGCTCCCTATAGGTCGACTAAACCTTCCACTTCCTAGGGGGCAGCTGCAGGGCTGTAGTGGTAAAATTAGAGGCGAGTATACGCTACCGGTTAGTTTTCCGAAACAAATTAGAGGTGAGTATACGCTACAGTATTGTGTGAGTATACGCTACAGTATTTTAATATAAATAAATATAAATATTTTGTGAGGTAAGTATACGGTCTCTAGAGGTGAGTACACGCTGTATACTCGCGTATACCCTCGACTACAGCCCTGGGCAGCTGTAAACTGAACGGGCGTCTAAGAGGCTGACAAGCGCTTGTTCTATATATAATATCTAAATAAGTGTAATGTAATGTAATGTAAATCTCCGAAATTTCTCAGCGCCACACAAAAGCCACGTCAGGGAGACCAGCTTCTTCACCGGCGCTATATCAAATCAAGTCCGCAATAGCCATGTCCGCCTTATCCGTTCCGGTGCCAGGTCAGAGTCCGGGGAGGTCAAGGCCCTACTGTCATATGTTTCAATTTTACTTACTTCAGTTTGTCATTGAACTTGTCAAGAAACACGTATATTATTATTTCTTTACCCTGAGGTAGCCTACATTCCCTCAGGGTCGTAGAGATTAAAGCATTATTGTTTTTCTGGAACGGTTATCCCTCGTCCAAGTCATATTGTTATTATTATGAGTCCGATTTGATAGCGCGCGAAGTTTTTCCCGTTCCTCCTTCAAAGAGCCGGGAAACCGATTTTAGAAAGTGTAATTTGTCGTGTAAAATTTTCGCATAAGTTTGACACGTTTCTTTTGAACAATATCCTGAGGGCTGGATCATTTCAATTTAGTGTGACTTACTTATGTAAGTCTGTCTCCTTCGACATTAGCCCTAGAATAACATCTGACACCGAACCGATTGAAACAACCTGACTCTTTGTAGCCTTTCTTGCCTGTTTAGTATCTGGTTTTCTGACCCGAATTTTCTGTGGTGCTAACAAATTTCGGAGATTTACAGTTACAGTTCATGACAAAATCCAGCCTTAGTGCAACGGTGTTGCTGCCCTTGAAGTGAACCACGCTAAATAATTAATATATTTAATACTTATTAAGTACTAGCTGGTTTACCCGGCGTGGCCCGGGGTTACAAGTTTCAATCCCTGTAGCGAATAAGCAACAAATTTAGGTATAAGTTTCAATCCCTGTAGCGAATAAGCAACAAAAGTTAATGTGAAGTGAAATCCCTACGGCGGCGCCATCTGGCGAATCTTTAGAAATGCATGCCGGTGAAACAGAATTGGCGGTCAAATACACAGAATCTTCTCGGGCGGCGCCATTTGGCGAATGAAAATAGGTCGACTCGAATTTTTTTGAAAGTGGGGGTTTTTGAGAGGTTTTGGCCCGGGAGACCATGGTAGCGGTGAAAACGGGGGACGCGAAGCCTCACACTGGGTGTGTAATGCGCACCCCGAGACAGTAGTGAAGGTTTGGAGTGAAAAGGTCCAAAGCTGTAGAAATGCATCGCGGTCAAAGATCGCTGTGACAGACAGACAGACAGACAGACAGACAGACAGACAGAGTCTTGTCTTTATTTATATAGATATATGATAATATTCTGATCTGAACTTGCTTCTATTAGCAAGAAAATTGTCAAGATTGTCAAGATATTGCCCAAATAACCGAGTCGTATTTTGAATTAGTCAGTAAGCTGAATCATTAAATTATGTTAAATTGGCCAGAAAACTGGATCAACCTATACCACTTGTAACTTCGCCGTAAATCGTGTGAAATTTTCTGTTTACTGTGCACAGCCGTTGAAGTAGCATATAGTATGAAAAGCCTTAAACGTTAAGCGGAATTCGCTGTGGTTAAGTGGTAGTTCAGTAAGTCGTTCAATTTGAGTGCTTAATAAATGTTATAGTGTAATGTTCTCACAATGCCCCATAGATAGTTTGTTTCTTTTAACTATGGCTCAAAATAACAACAAGGGCACTGATAGGAAACCTGGAACAAAAACAACTAGGCCTACAAGAAAAACAAGAGCAATTGCCATACATCTTTACTTTACACCTATAAAGATAGTAAGAAAAACAAGAAAAATCACAACGTAGCCTATTATGTGTACCACATCCGGCGATATATTTAGTCGCTTGAGGGCCTCAAGTATTACCGTTAGATTAGATTTTACAATGTCATGCTACTTCTATTTGGTACCTTCATACTTCCCGAAAGAAGAACGAAGTATAATAATGGTATATTATGTGATTTACTCCAAACATGTAATGGAATGAGCGGCCTTCAACTAAAAAGGCACTATACAAATGCAGGATCACGATTACGACGCGTTGCTTAATGTTAGACTCTGAACGCTGTGAAACGTTAAGTTGACAGGAAAGGTTCCGGAATCGACTGAAAAATTTATTCAAAATATATTTGATTGAAGGTCGTTATTAATAGAAAATGTTAATAGACAAATGAAACATTAGCTTCAGTATAATGTTACAAATTGTCATCTGTTTGACGTAGGCATTGGCGTTAAATAAACTGAATATAAATTTATGTTTAGCCATCTTGGGCTAGCATGATTAGGCTAAGAATATTCGCCTATCTTTTGATTTACTCCTCAAATTCTCCAACCGAGCCATATCCAACACAGCACCACGCCTCTGGAACGATCTCTCCCCTGAATTCCGCAGTTTCTAAGTGCCTCCATCATCATTGCAACCTTCATCCTCATCCTCATGTTCCTCTATCTATCACCCCCCGGGCTTTTCACTCAAAACTGAAGTCTCACCTTTTCAAGTACTCCTACCCTGACTCATCTGATCCTCCGCCTTCCAATTCTTCTCGCCGTAAACGACACCCGCCTTGACAGCTGCTCTGCCTCTCCTGATCTGGTACCCTGGAAATCGGACTTGGACCTTTTTGGACCACTTTCTGGAAACCCCCTGATCTGGTACCCTGGAAATCGGACTTGGACATCTTTCGGACTACTCTCTGGAAACTGATCTGGTACCCTGGAAATCGGACTTGGACCTCTTTTGGACTACTCTCTGGAAACCCCCTTTGATTTGGTTTGGCCTCCTGGAAATCGGACTTGGACCTCTTTTTGACCACTATCTGGAAACTGATCTGGTACCCTGGAAATCGGACTTGGACCTCTTTTGGACTACTCTCTGGAAACCCCCTCTGATCTGACGTAGCGCTCGTGAATAGGCTGGTGTCCTGCGCTTGGCCTTCGAGTGGCGCTTTAGAAGTTTGGAGATTACGATTACGACGATGCAATTTGATATGTACCAATGCTAACTACAGTAGGTACTTATACTTTTCCCTGCCATTAAAAGCCTTTTGGGCCTATCAGCCTTGAGACCAAATTGCCTAAAATATAATTGCTTTTTGTTGTTTGTTTTCATATCTGAAAGTCACTGTAAAAACATTAATTTTTCAATAAATTTTAGCATAGTTGATGCATCAGAAATTGAGGAATTCAGTCATTTTCACTTAAACGCTTACCAAATCCTTCCATATTTAATCCCCTACCAAAATCCATCCCCTTCAGTGTTTCAGAAAAATAACCTAGCTGTAGCGTGTACTAACCTCTAATTTTACCACTACAGCACTGATGAAATGGGTTCGCTTTATTTGCATGCAAATTTATTTCATATTAAAGATATGGAAGATATAAATAAATCTTTGTTTTCATTATGAATTTCTGGTAGTATTTAAGTTCTTTGTCTGTGGTTTTTCTGTTTTTGAAGAAGTTTGTATCTACTGAAAGATACAAACTACTATTTCAAGAAATTATCCTCTCGATTTTTTGGGGGACAATCCCCCATCTCAATTATTGGGGAGCACGTGCCTCGGCTACCCCCCCCCCCCAGAATCTACGCCTATGGTTGTGTCAATCAGTCGAGTCAATCAAGCGATGTCCACGCAATTCTTTCGGACTGTTTGCTGTGCTGGCAGACGAATCGTCATGTTCGTCTTCGTCGTTTTTCACTTTGAGTCTTCTACCGGTCTCCTCTTTGAATTCATTTAATCAGTGAGGCAGTTAGTCAGTCAGCCAGAATATAAGTAATTGAGGGAGTGTGTTAGTTGGTCGGTCAGTCAATCAGATATTGATCCTTGATATTACGACAGGCCAGTGGCGGCGATCTTGTTTCAATTTTCGTCGGTAGACTTTTTCTGGAACATCATCTTCCAAAAAAGTTAATGACCTGTTTTTTTAGTCGGTAGATTTTTCTGTAATCTGGAATCTCATCCTCAAAAAACTTCTGGAACTTTATCTGCCTAAAAAGTTGATGTTCTTTTTTTAGTCCTCCGCTTACTTTCTTGACTTTTTCGCTAATAATCCTTTGAAAAAACGTGACGACTTTTTTTTAGGAAATTCATCTCCTACAAATTTTCCCTCCAAAACATTCAATTACGGTTTTTCTTTAAAAAATTTTTGGGGGGGACACTTCTGCTCAAAACAACAGATCTGGTCAAAAAACCGGACTCAAAACCTATTTTCACCCTCACAAGTACATTTCTTCACCTTTTTTGGGTGTTTCTTCAAAAGTTTTTTTGGGGGTCCGATGTATGGCGTGTCCCCCCACTCTTAAAGGTGGGGGTCTTGTCCCCCTCGAGCCCCTGGGATCGCCGCCCATGCGACAGGCGATCTCGCACTGACAGCGATTCATTGACAGTATTCTCAGATTCTATTCGCAATCAGTTGGAAGTTTTCGGCCAGTTTTTGATCACCTGGCGACTTGTTCTGTTGCGAACTAAACTGCAATGTAACTGCCTCTTAGTATGCTTCTATCTGAATACTGTTTTTCATATTGTTGACTACCACCTTCTACTTTTTAGACATTTTAGTAAGAGCTTCGGTGCTTCTGGGACTGCATTAAACTGGCTAGCTTCTGACCTTTGTAATCGATCCTAACAATTATTTATTGGTAATGCCCGTTCTCATGTATCTCTTTGCACTTCTAATGTTCCACAGGGATCTTTTCTTGGCCACCTGATGTTTACATTCTTCACGTCACCAATCAGCTGCATGGCCAATCACAGCGATGATACAATAACCTCTGACTAACGAATCGGTCCAGCATGTTAAAACTTCAACATTGTCTCTGCATTTAATGCTTAGTTCTGATTCAAGGCTGCGCTATCTTCTTCTTATTCTCTCTTCCGTTAGGTGTGTGTCGACGATGAGGTTTGTACAGGATGGCTCCATTTCTTTCTGCTCTGTTAGTATCCAGAGCCGTTCTCATGTTCATGTCTTGTTCTTTAAGATCTTTTATCGCGTTTTCCATCCATGTCTTTGTTTGTCTTCCTCGACTCCGTGCTCCCTCCACGCGGCAATGTAATGCCCTTGTTAGTAATCTCTTATCGTTCATTCATGTTACATGCCCATTGCCCAAACCATGTCAGTCTTCTTTTTCTGATCTTGTCTATCAATGTTTCCCTATGTCCCAACTCCTTCCGGATTACCTCATTACGGATTCTATCTCGTCTGGTCCTCCCCGATAATATTCTTCGCCAGCCCACTTCCACCACTAGAATCCTCCTTTCGTCCTTCTGCTCTATAAACCCAGGTAAATCTGGGAAAATCATTTGGCTCACTCGAATGCCCGCGTTCTTTCCTTTCTCATTCCAGTATTGACCTTGCTGGCACTATTATTCTGTTGTAAGAAGCTGTCAAAACGCTTGACGTGACTCTGAACAGCAATGTTACATTTCGACCACACATGACAAACCTTTGCAACTCATTCTATCACGTAAGCTGTTGATTCCTCGGTCCCGCTCCTCAGTTAAACAGCGTCGGGCCTTCTCAGTGGCTGGCCGCTCTATGTGGAATGAGCTCCCACCTTCTTTGCGCTTATTTCCACGAGGAAGTTCACCTGTTTTCTACCGCCTCCTTAGGACTTCTCTTTTTAACCGTGGCTGGACTGGGAGCACCTCTGAGTAGGTTTCTTGAAGAGGCGATATATAAATGATCAAAATGAATGAATGAATGAATATCTGCTCTTACTAAAGACTTGTCAAACCCATAACCTGCTCTCTTGTCTCCTTTCGCCTCGATTATGCCTTACAAGCTGAATGAATAAATTAACTATCCACTCATTGATTATCTGACTAACTGACTGAATGAATGAATGAAAGGCCCCTTCCTGAATTATCCGACCGACTGATTGATTGACTGTGACAATTCTAACCAGTTGACAATTTTAAAATGTCTATGTATTGCTACCTGTTCTTCTGAGTAAGCATATTGCCCACTAAAAACGACCGTTCAGTCAACGGAATGAATGGAGAACTCTAGAAAACACGAATATAAAAAAGACAGTCAACTCTGGAACTCTAAAACAGCTCTAGAAAACACAACAATAACAAGACAATCAACTCTGGAAATCTAGAACTACTCTTAAAAAACAGCAATAACAAGCCAGTCATCTCTGGAAC
Organism: Allolobophora icterica; assembly: GCA_963556255.1. NCBI lineage: Eukaryota > Metazoa > Annelida > Clitellata > Crassiclitellata > Lumbricidae > Allolobophora > Allolobophora icterica. The sequence continues at coordinate 7,241,814 of OY744611.1, read as the reverse complement.
TCTAGAACAACTCCAGAAAACACGGTATTAATAAAATAGTCAATTTAAGGCTACTGTAGGACCTTTTTGTGAATTTTAGTGAAGATCAAGTGAGCCAGATTCAAAATTCGCCTGCAGTTCATGGAAATGTCTTACAAAGACAAGAACTTCAGGAGGTTCGTTTCGGACGATCTGTTTATCGGTAAGGGAGCATTCGGTGATGTATACGGTCCATGCAACTGGAAAGGGAAGAAATGCGCCGTCAAGAAGCGATGGATTACCATGGACTCCGATAAAGAAAAACAACTTTCTGCTTGTCATAAAATGATGTCTGTGCATCACGAACATCTAATAGTAGTTTATGACATAAGTTTCGAGCCTCGTGCTGTTTACATAATGATGGAATACGCTAGTGGTGGATCGCTAAGAGAAGTCCTGTCTGCGTACAAATGTGATCTTCCGTTGGAAATCCTGAAGGACTGGGGCATTCAGATTGCTGAAGGCATGGAATATCTGCATGAAAATCACATTGTTCACAGAGATCTCAAGTCGCCGAACAGTGAGTACTAATCGTATAATAATAATAATAATAATAATAATAATAATAATAATAATAATAATAATAATAATAATAATAATAATAATAATGATGATGATAACAACAACAACAACAACTATAATCATAGTAATTATAGTAATTATAGTAATTATAGTAATTATAGTAATTATAGTAATTATAGTAATAATAATAGTAATAATAATAGTAATAATAATAGTATTATTTGAAATCCTGACGGATTACCTGTACCGGTACCTCAGGTAAGAAACGAAAATGATAATACATGTATTAACAATAGGACTATTTGGGTGCTGTGCATGAGTGAAAAATTCAACGACAGTCATAATTATGATACTTCAGAAATAATATTTAAGCCTTGAACTGTTATTTGAATGTCTCCAGAGATGGCGCATTCTTCACATGGTTGAGCAAACTGTTCGAATTATTGTTTCATGCAGTGTGTCCAGCGACAGAGAAGGAACAGTCGTAAAACCTCGTTGAAGACAGTGGGACTTGTAGTAGATTTTTAGATGGGGATCGTAGCCGACATCTGTTCCAGTTGTCTGCTGCCCAAAGGCAGAAGTCAGTTCAGCATAAGATTCAGTGCTTTATGGGTGATGAAGCACAGTTTGTATATAATGCGCTGAGGAACACGCAGCCAGTGTAGGTGACGTGATCTGGTGGTGTCTGGCCATTTACGAAACGTGCAGCAGAGTTAAGCACAGACTGTACTGTATGTCAGGCTATCTACCATTTTCAATATGATGTACTATGAATAATTGATGCGTAGCAGGTGTGTCATTGTGCTTAGCATATGAACTTTATGTCAGAAGTGCAAGACTGATTAGTCAAATTTTTATTTAGGCCTTGCTTATTTGCAAAGTAATAGGGCAGTCTATGCTTTATAAACTGATGACACGTTTACTCCTCTGCAGGGAAGAGCTTCGCAACATAAGTCTCGAACGGCATTATATTACAGTTTGAAGGCTATGTTTTCGAAGCCCCTTCCTGGAGGTATATGGTGTCTGGGCATATATGTGCAGCAGAGTTATATGACCGGTGCCCATCACAACATCGTGCCCTCGCAATTGTGGGTCCTATGTAACCAAATCTGCTACGGGACAACAGGAAAATGAAAATCTGCAGAAGAGGGGTTCGAAACATGACTCTCCATAGTGCACTTGATTCTCCATAGTGCAGATATAACAGGTGCATCAGCATAATAAGCCTGCAGAGTTACGTCTTTACATTTTAATACGCTAATGGAATTTTCCTCAGTTGAATTGTGTTGTCCGTTCTTGGAAGTTTCTGACCTTTCATTGACTCCCATGTCCGAACACTTAGCGCCGCCAGCAGCCTTTCCTGATAATGTCCAAAATTTAGCAGTTAGTTGTAAAACACCCATAAGCCTAGAAATTCTAGACTTTGGAGAATTATGAGATTCAGTAGAAATGATAACATTGCAATTGGTAAGAATCAAATGTCGTTATTAACTGAACCACCATACCGTGCAGAAAATGGCCAGTGTCAGTCGGTGCACCGCAAGGCTCGGGGTTGCTTCTTTACGTCCTTCATACGACCGATTTGACACAACTATATGTGGGAGACAGGGCCGTTTTAAGGAGTTTGGGGGCCCTAGGCATAATCCACACGAACCCTAACTAACCTTCAACGTAACCAGATTTCCGCCTCAATCTCTCAGTCTGAGACATAGAGTTCTGCATTAATGCATTGCATTGCATGTGCAAATAATGTCATTTTATTAAATTTATTAAATTTATTAATTTAATATAGTACTATTACTAAACTCATACTAACACAGCTAATACAGCAATCTTTATACTACAAGACAGTGTAAAATAAAAGTTTAGTTTAATATACGTTACAGTTCCAATGTTCCAATGTTAAACGAACTATCAGACAACCCACCAAAAATGCGTAGAAATTATATGAGTGGCGCTGTGAAGAGGAAAAAGAAAGCAGATTTACATTTTTGTCTGATAGTTCGTTTAATAGATTGTAGTTAGTGACAATTGGCCAAAAAGGCAAATAGGTTAACCGTGAACGACGGTGATAACTGACAATCACAGTCTGAATCTGCATAACAAAAAGGGTAGAAACCAGCTGTCAGAATAACTTAACGTTAAGCCTATACATTGGAGGAGGTGGAAATGAAGTGACAAGGGCAGTTTTAGATTTCGTTAAGTTAAATAAGTTTGCCAAGTTCACAGAGGCGGCGCTACACCAGGGCGCGCAAGGGCAAATGCCCTGGTAAAAAAGCCTTTGCCCTGGTCGATGCCCTGCCAGAATTTTTGCCCTGTCCAGAATTTGTTCGGACATAATTATTTGTTATATCCTGATATATAAATTCACTTAATTCACTGAAATGTTAAAATTTGCGTTACAAATGTCAAAACGCGTTCAGCATCGACCATCTGACCTCCTGGCTATAGACAAATACAGGGTGGGCCACAGGGCCAGTGAAAACGCAACAACTTTAACGCCTTATAACTTGAATACTTTTTATCTGAGCGTCTTGTCCAATATATCAGATTGAAGATAATTATCAATTTTGTCATTCTGCAAAATATCTACGAGATACTATTACGAAGTTTTGAGATAATGCTATTAGGCCCTAATATTCGATGTGCCATTTTATTGCCATAAAACTGCAAGAAAAAACAAAAGTCTGAAACTGAAGATGTCAATTCTAAACAATCACTTAGTACTAACAATTATATTAATATATCTTGAGTGAATTTACCATCAGTCAAACAAATACTCAATATGTCCACCACGTGCTTTAATGACTGCATCAGCACGAGACGACCACTGATCGATGGCAGAGTCCACCAGTGCTTGGGTTATCACAGCCCAGCAGCAAAGAATCACTTCTTTCAAATGGTCAACACGCGCGCAGAACGTTTGCGACCACAGTTGCGGCTGTTAGACGTTCCCGTAGCATCAATTTGTTTAATCAATCGATGTAGAGCATATTTATTCCATTTTCTAGAAGGGAATTCTATCATCATCTGCACTGGTCACTTGTATGACTGCTCTGGCTACTTGTATGACTGCCATGGCTACTTCTATGATTGCCCTGGCTATGCCCTGCAGTAGGGTGGTTCACAGATACATGGTAAAAAATAAAGTTCAAGCTAGAAACCAGGACACCCTCTCAGTTTTTTAGACCTATCAATAGTATTATTGAGACAAAATGTCAGCTTCTTATTCCAACTGGAAGACGATGCTCACGGACTGTGTTACTTTGTCATATACCGACAAATAGACATTAATTGCAGAAATGAATGTGTCGAGCATACAAATGCATTTTATTTCAAGATAGATCAAATATTACTGTAATTTGAGAACATATGTGATACAAGAACAGTTAGCCAGATGGAACTGTAAAGTTTCAGTAGGTTTAATGAATTGGAAATGTCCTAAAATGTCAAAAAACATCGTCCAATCCATGAATATCGAATGTCGATTGTTCTTGTTTTATAATTTCAACACCCGTTACAGTATTTGACTCTAGAAACTGTAAGGCTTTGCAAGCACTGCGTTGACAGCAGACTTCTTTGTTGTGTGAGTGGGAACAGCTTTCCTATTTGCCTCGACCACTTGCAGAAGAAACTGATTTTCTTCTTCATCATTGGTGATGAGTCGGTAGAATTCCTCGAAGAACTTCACACCCTCTCAGCCGCGTCATTCACCACTCTCAACTGCTGAATTATCTCTCTACCTTGCTTGTGATCCTCATTCTAGATCCCTTCTCTGGTGGAAGTGTAACAAAGGAATCACTCATCTTCAGGCATGACAGTAGTGTCAGTGCTCACTGAGTTGTAAAATCACCCAAAACCCCTCCTTCAGTACCGTAGCATCAGCTCTCACCTTCTTTCACCAGGCTTTGCAGTCATTCTGTCGACAATCTTCATTTTATCTGTTACAGGAAGTTGGGCTTGCAGTCATTCTGTCGACAGTCTTCACTTTATCTGTTAGGCTTTAGGAACTACAGCCTCATCTGAATGGTACCACAAGTGGTTTTCTAGGACCTTCCTGGCAGCAATGCTGATCTCACAGTCAATAGACTCATATTGTCCTAGACCAATCCAAAGTGACAGATCTTGTTCAGGAGCTTCAGCAGCAAGGGGCCTTTGTCCATGCCTTTGCGTAATCAGGGCACCAAACTTCAACAATCAATGAATCTGAGTTTCTTCTTGAGTACATCAGGTTGATCGCGAAAAAAGGTAGATTTTGATTGCATACAGTAACTTGGCCATCAAATGCGCATGGTGAATTGGCCCAGGGCTCTCCAGTGAATTATTGAAGGCTGACTTCCAATGACAACCACTGTCAGTGTCAACGAGCTCTTGGTAGTTTTCTCTGATCTCTGAATCTGACTTTCTTTCAGCAAACTCCTTGAGAAAACTGACGCTGTTTCATGGGGGTCTTCAGTGCCGGATATTCATTCATTCATTCATTCATTCTGGACATTTATATAGCGCCTCTTCAAGAGACCTACTCAGAGGCGCAACCATCCGAAAAAACCCTTGATATGGCTTCCAGTCCTCGGAAGTTGACACGTGTCACACTTTCCCAGCAGCTTTAAATCTCTTGAAGATTGGGATTTATGGTGAACTGCAGCACAAGGTGAATACTTTGGCTAAAATCAATTCCATTACATGAAGACGGCAGGCCAACCACAGGAGCTCTCAGCCTATTTGTCTTCCAGCAGAACACACACTCCGTTGAAATGCCCAGTGTTGACAACAATGTATCAATGCTCAAGGCTTGAACTTTGTCAACTGTGAGTTTTCACAACTTCACAAGAATATGAACGACGATGAGTTCATTGTATCCTGTCCCGAGGCTAATTTTGGCACAGAGAGGAGCTTATCCACACCACCACCTGAAACCAGCACTGGCAGGCGGTCAACATTTCCTGCTCCAAAGATCTTAGGCAGGGTTTTCCCCAACCCAGTGTAGTACCAGAGGTAATCTGGTACAAATTCAGATCTTACGGCTTCAGCATGCTGTGCCCAGGCTTTCTTACGCACTCTGTGGATAGTTCAAAGTGGCAGGGCAGAAGGATCACAGCCAAGCACTGCAGCAATTGTAATGTAAAATTTCACTTCTGAAAACATGTCAACCAAAAACACAGGACGTGGGCACCATGACCTTCAACAAGAGCTGTGCACTTTTTTTATTCCAAGTACCAGTAAGTAAGTTGTATGATGGCACAAATGAAACTATTTCAAGCTCATCTCCATGACAAATGTTGACAAGGTTATACGGCATCAAGATTTACAGCAAATACTACTATATGGTAATATTTATATGTCATTGAGCACCATCTTCCAGTTGGAATAGGAAGCTGAAATTTTATCTCAATAATACTATTGACAGGTCTAAAAAACTTAGAGGGTGTCCTGGTTTCTAGCTTGAACTTTATTTTTTTGGACCACACTACCCTGCAGGTTACAAAAAGTGCCTGGCGCCGCCCCTGCAAGTTCACTACCGACTCAGTACCGACATCAATTTATTCTATTTGCTGTGAGAAACTTGATTACGCTTTTTGCCTTTTTTATAATTTAAAGTTTAAAACAATGATATTTAACTAAAAATGCAGAGCGCAGCGGACGTTCGTTTAAAAATGTGTTATTGTTCTTATTTTGCTTTGCAGAATTGTTACTTGTTAGAACAGAATTTATAATATTGTTATTTTGTTTCTGGGCCGCCGCGGGGCCCCCTGTTGTCCGGGGCCCTGCGTGCCTCGCGTGCATAGGCCTTAAAACGGCACTGGTGGGAGCTCGGAATGGTGATTCCGAGCTCCCACCAGTGCCGTTTTAAGGCCTAGGCAGATGACGTTCAACTGTATTCCACATGCCACCTATCTGATGCACTTGCTTGTGTATCGATTTACAAGGACCACCGGGGCATAAATGGAAAAATGGATGTTGTCTTATCAGCTGCGGTTAATCTGTCTTAGCTGCGGCCCATCCGACAAAAACATAGTACATTTAACTTGGCGCACGTCAGACGCTGTCAAACACTGATGAAAGGATGATAATATTCCAATTCCGAGATTGGAATCTCCAGCGCGTCGTCCGCAACCTGGTTGTGTTTCTTTCCGGATATTTGACGATGACGGATCATGTGAACTTCCTTTGCTGGTTCTTCTTCTATCAGCTGCCTCAGATACGGGCCATAAGACGCAGTATATCATCAATCATCGCTGTAGTGATTCTCATGCATTAGTTCATCTTAACGCGCCTGGATTATTGCAATTCAGTCCGGCATACAACGGGAAACTGTGTTCCAGTCAAAAGTCAACCTGGTCTGCGATCACTGCGCTCTGCTAGCCGTGGAGATATGCAGGTGCCGCGCTTCCGCACTTAAATTCGAGCTCATCGTGCCTTCTCGTGTATTGGACCATCCTCATGGGACAGTCTTCAATTACTTTTACGTACTGTTGCACTTGGCCATGTGCAACAAACATTTTCAAGCTGTCTTTTTAACGTACTTGTTTAGATGAGGCGGATAGCCATGTGTGCAGCGCTTTTTAAGGTACTTGAAAGGCGCTACATTAAATGTTGGGTCTCGATAGTGTAGTGTTTAGCCTGCTGGACTGTCGGTCGAGAGGTTGGGTTTCAAATCCCCGCAAGGCCAGAACTTTGGCTCGAGATTTCTGTTCCACCTGCTCCCTCATGCCAATTCAGCTATGATGATTATACTAACAGTACACTTTCGGTGGTAAGATGAGACGGCGAGAGAGAGGATTGGCCATCCGCCATCATATGCCAAGGCTGAGAAAATTAAGTCGTTAACACTTCATACCCATGGCTGCATCAGGGCGAGCTTAAGAGACTGGTGTTTTCCTTCTAAGTGTCTTGATAATACGTACGTACATCAAAGATTTAATTTGGCAACGAATTATTTTAGTTGTAGTTATGGAAGCAGATGCATCGTTCAATCCTTACAACAAGACGCTGAAGATAACAGATTTCGATCAGATACGAGAACACGTCGATACAAAAACTATGTCAAACGCTGGATCCTTCGCATGGGCTGCGCCTGAAGTTCTTACTGAAGGGAGGTTCTCAAAAGCCAGTGATGCTTGGAGGCGAGTCGTTCTATTTTGTGTAGCATTCGAAGTTAAGCAGTTTGTGAGCCAATGCACTATTTGTGTTGTACTAAATATCTTGGGCACTGTAGGATCCTAGGGAAAATGTCATTTGCAAACAAATTAAATTTTAGACAGAATAAATTAAACCATAGGCCTACATTTAAGCTAAGTAAGAAATAGCAAATACGTCTCTTAAAGCCCCGCAGATTCAAAATTTTCAGTGGATTTTATATTGTAGTAACTCTATATGAGATGTTTACATTTGATAACACAACCGTGTAGGAGTTTCTGAAGCTAAAATCATGTAGATCTATTCCTGGTCGGCTGTGTGCCAATTACACGCAGAACCACAGTTATGTTGTGTTTATCTCTTTCGTGATATCAGAAGGGTAAAATATTTACACAGTACAAAAGTTAGATAATTGTTTGAAATTACCCTGATTTTTATAGCTAGTCGTTTCTTTTGTTCACCTTGTCACCTTGTCACCTTGTGCTGTCAGCTCGTGGAGCTCTAGCGATCGTCCTGGTGAACACACTCCACCGTCTCCTATTCGATGACAAGTCTCTCAATTCCGCCAAATTCATGCCAGTTACATCTTGTATCTCATCCATCCATCTCCTCCTTGGGCGACCCAGTCTTCTCCTCCCCTCACCGCACGCCAGCATCATTTCCTTCTCCAGACCATCAGATCGCATAACATGTCCAAAGAACCTTAGCTTCATTCTTGTCGCAGTTTGTTTTAACGACTCTTCATTCTCAACTCCAATCTCCTCTCGTCTGCATACTTCGCACGTTCCATGTGCCCAACTTCATCTTCTGCTTACAGCTCAGGTTGAGTCTTTCCCCTCCGAATCGATCCACCTCTAGACGTCCTTTCGGCTTTAGTCCTGTTGCTTCATTAGATCGAGGGGCCCTTGACTCTCCGTCTTGCTCTTCCCCAGTAGCTTCTAAGTCACGCTCCGGCCTGGGAGTCCCACCATTCGCAACTATCACCGTTTTTGGCTTAGTGTGTTTCATGACGATTTTCTTGGCAAGTTAACAGGGGTGGTTTGCCATTGCCTTCCCCTGGTTTTGCCTGCCGTGCCCGTTCGTTCCCCTTCCTAGGAAGAGTACCAACGGTCCGCACCACGAGAAGGTGGGCACGGAGGACTTTGGTTCACCAGCCCAGGTCGGATCCGAGTCTACGCTCAACAGAGACGTCGGTCAGGTCGCCTCCCCGTTTTACTCTGTACTAGAGTGACTGGTGAACCTTTGCGGACCAGGCCTTTTGTTACCTTTCATAAATAAAAACTTAGAAATGCTTTGTACATTGGTCAGACATGTTGAGTTGATATCCGTGATGTTTCGCTTAACAGCTACGGCGTGGTTCAGTGGGAGATCTTAACAAGAAACGTTCCCTTCAAAGGAGTTCCCGATCAAATAATAATTACTGAAGCACTGAAAGGACATCTGAAATTGGAAATTCCAGACACATGTCCAGACATCATCAAATATATTCTGAAAAGTACGCCGGTTTTCTCGATTAATTCGACATATATTTAACCACGTGCCAGGATTCTAAATTTCGTGTTATATGTCAGTGATGGGGTCTCGAGACCGCGGTCTTGGTCTCAAGACCGTCTCGAGACTGAAAACATGCGGTTTTGGTCTTGGTCTTGAATGTACCGGTGTTGGTCTTGGTCTTAAAGGTGCAATGTTGGTCTTGGTCTTGGGTGTCTGGTCTCGGTCATTTGCCTTTGGTCTCGGCCTTGGGTTGGATCGAGAGTGGAGTGTGGAGTACTTGTTGTAAGTTTCTGATCATCAGTGGCGTCACGAGGGGGGTACGGGGGATGCGTACCGCACCGGGTGACACCCTCAGAGGGGGGTAACACCAACATGAGAAAATGATGAAATTTTTCAAGATTACGAATTCTTAAAAAAAGGCCATCACATTTTTGGGGAGACGAATTCCTAAAAGAAAGGTCATCACTTTTTTGGGAGACGAATTCCTAAAAAGGTCATCACTTTTTTGGGACACGAATTCCTAAAAAATGTCATCACATTTATTTCGGGTGACACCATGACTTACCGCACCGGGTGACACCAGCCCTAGTGACGCCACTGCTGATCATTAGATCGACGAGAAGTTCTGTGATTTAATTCGACTTCCGGCGTGACGACTATAGATAAACATCTGCCTTTTTGTGTCAGCGTGCCGCGGTAGTAAATTGTAATCGACCCTTCAGTGTCTTTCTTTTAGAATTTTAAGAAAGTGGCATTTGCAATGAAGCCTGCTATTACTAAGTTTGCAGTTTCTCGAGGCAAATTCAGTAGTTGGACTAGCGCTGCAAATCAGGGATTTGGTGGACTTTTCCCCTACTGAAAAAGTTCTTTTGCATCCCAGCATTACCTGCACCTGTGGAGAGGGTGTTTAGCTGTAGTGGACTCTTCATGGGGACAAAACCTTGTGTAATTTAGTTTTTAGTTCTTATAAAATGTAATAAACATCCGATTTGAATTATTGGATTATGCAACACTTCAATCGAAATGGCGTTTATAGTATTGGCTTAGGACTTCATCCTGGTCTTGGTCTTGGTCTTGAACCACTTGGTCTCGGTCATGGTCTTGGACCATGCGGTCTTTGTCGTAGATTTTTGGTCTTGTGCACAACATTGTTATATGCGTATGTTTAAGATTTGCGTCACGAACAGAGTAGAGCAAACAGAAAACCTTGTGGCGTAAAGCCGCGTATTGATGGATGGGAAGAATAAACATTTTACAGCCTATATAGTGTTATATGACCTAATTTGCTAACTATTTAGGATAATGCAAGACCACGCATTCCAATCCCGTGTCGCAGCATTGTTCGGCATAATATATTTGACAGTGTATCAAACTGGATTTCGATCGTTTCCTTTCGTTAAAGCATTTTATTGGTTCAATTCAGGATGTCTGTGCAACGAAAAGGACCAACGTCTGACTTTTGATAAAATACTACTTGAGCTTCAGCGCTATCGTAAGAATTTACTTTCCAAGTGCTTCCTTTGAAATTTAATTTTCTATGATGCCTTAGTAAACTCGGAAGCCTTTTCTTTTTAACTCTTGCATCGAGTCGTGGAGAAATCTTAGCTTAAGCTTTTATCAGATTTTGTATTTTGCAATTTGAGGAAGGCAGACTATTGAATCTGAGTGATTCATTTAATTTTAAGTGAATCATTCAGTATCAAATACTCTACTTCATCGTCTTAGTAATAATAATAATAATAATAATAATAATAATAATAATAATAATAATAATAATAATAATAATAATAATAATAATAATAATAATAATAATAATAATAATAATAATAATAATAATAATAACAATCATCATCATCATCATCTCTTTATTGATCCGAATGCAGTACGAGAAGACGGGACGCAGAACATTTCCAGAAGTAACAGAACATCGGCTCTTTTAAGATAACCTGCCAACCTATGTTTTGCCAAAAGATGGCTCATTGTGTCACATATATAACGAAGTTAATACACAAATTAAATGAGGTGAAGAAGCTAAACTATAATCTCTTCTTCATCGTAAGTCTCCCTCTCCACTACAAGATCCCTACCCTCTCCCACTATCGCTGAAACCTCATTATTCCTTTTCTTTGATAAAGTCTCATCACATCCCTCATGTAGCAATCTCTACTCGATTCACACTCCTCTGCGTCTTCTATCACCGAACCAGTACCTCATATCAATCACACTCCTCTGCTTCTCAATCTCCTCTCCTTACTCTTCTTTCAGCACCTGAATCACTTATCACGTCCCATGAATTCTCTCTCTAACAAACCAGAGCCTATTCCAACCTGTCTTCTGAAAGATTTTGCATCTCTGACATTTAGAAACTATAGAATTTGTACAAGACTTGAGAATCGTATTGTAAACTCGGAAATCTATCAGATAGACATATACTGCTTGTCTATGAAGCAGATATCCGTCCGACCTCCATACTCTGAGGAATGTTTCTTCAGGCTACACTACACCAATGATTACTCGACCTAAAGATGATTACGACAGCACCGACGAACCATAATCTAATCTGCTCGAGACGAATAACTATTGTGTCTACTTATCATTAGACACCTTCTAAACCGTCTCAGTCTTCTGCACTCTGGAGTTCTGTGCGCCTCTCACGAGTGTGAGAAGCACCAGAGCTTCGCACAAGACTTCTCAGAGTATCACAATCTTCCCGCGGACCGCACCGTCAGTTCTTTTTAAACTACATACGTCCTACCTCTATGCCTGGTTCTCTACATCCTACAGTCGTGTCACCTTGTCTATGAGAGACTTACCTATACTGCTTCTATTGCCTATTTATTATTATTATTATTATTATTATTATTATTATTATTATTATTATTATTATTATTATTATTATTATTATTATTATTATTATTATTATTATTATTTTCTGTCAAACAAAATTTATTATCCTTGGCCTCCCAGATGAAATCAAGAAAATTCTTGACCCTTCCATACACCTATCCACCACCTCCGACTCTCCTGTGCGCATTCTTGGCAATACCTTTCACGTGCATCTCCTTCTCACATGGGCGGCGATCCAGGGGGTCGAGGGGGACAAGACCCCCCACCTTTAAGAGCGGGGGGACACGCCATACATCGGACCCCCCAAATTTTGAAGAAACACCGAAAAAAAGTGAACAAATGTAAGTGTGGGAGGGTAAAATAGGGGTTTCAGTCCGTTTTTTGCCCAGATCTGTTGTTTTGAATAGAAGTGTCCCCCCAAAAAATTTAAAGATTTAACTACGTAATTCAATTGTGTTAGAGAAAGGGAAAAATGTTTTGAGCAGGGCCGGATTAACAAATGTGGTGGCCCTGTTCAGTAAAACTGTGGGGCCCCAATGACTGTATACTGTAGAGTGTAGGCCTACACAATAAAATGGCGTCATTTTATAATGTATCACATAGCACTTGAGTTCCGGTCAGGTCATAGGCGTAACTTTGGTCTAGAAAGTGGGGGTACCAAAATTGCGCATCGCTTCCCCTTCAAGACTGTTAAATTATTATAATGGCGCGCAATGAACCTATATTTGGCGCCATTTATGCGCAATGCTGAATAATAATTATGACGATGATGCTGATAGTAATAATAACAACAGCAATAAATATAATAATAACGACAATAAGAGCAATAGGCTAATAAATATAATAACAATAAAAGCAATAATTGTATAGTAATGAAAATAGAAATAATAATTTAAAATTACTAATAATGACGTGTTTCATTATAGAAGAGACGTGTGTCGATCATAAGTGAAGTGACGTATCAATAGGTCTTTATTCTTCAGATTTAAACCTAATAACAATAGACTTATTCATAACTGAAGTGGCGTAAGAATGGCCTTTATTCTCGAAATCTAAAATTACCAACTATAGACGTATTTCACAATTGAAATGACGTGACAAGAGGCCTTTAGGCCTATTCTCTAAATTTAAACTTAATAACAAAAAAATATACTTTTTCCTAATTGAAGTGACGTAACAAAGGTCTTTGTTCTTTAAATCTAAAATTATTAGTTATAGACGTGTTCCATAATCGAAATGACGTACGTACTTAACAGATGATGGTCTTTTGTTCTCTAACTTTGAACTTAATAGCAATAGGCTTTTTCATAATTTAAGTTACATAACCAAGGCCTTTATTCTCTATATCTGGGATTAAAAATGTTTTAGCAATTGCACTGACGTAACCATACGCCCTTATTCAGTCTATTGTCTAAATTAAACTTAATAACAGTAGACTGTGTCATGGCTGAAGTGACGTAGCAGAGACCTTTATTGTCTGAATGTTAACTTATAAGAACAATACACTTCTTCATAATTGAAGTGACGTAACATATGCCTTTATTCTCTAAATCTAAAAATTACTAAATAATGTGTTTCATTGTTATTGAAGTGACACAACAACGGGCCTTTGGTTTTAAAATTAAAACTTATAGGCCTACATGTAATAGACGTGTTTCATAACAAAAGTGACGTAAAAGAGCCTCAATTCTTAATATTTACATTTTTAACAAAAAACGTGTTTCATAGTGTTTCATAATTAAAATGACGTAGCAATAGGCCTTTATTGTACCGTTAGGTAGTAAATGTTTTAATAAGCAAGTAAACATTGGTCTTACTAGCATTTCTGGCTAATTGTTTAGATGAATCTGCCTGATAATGGAAAGTCCAGTAGGGACACACACGTGCGAAAGTTGTGTATTTGTCAATATTAAATGAGTAGTTTCGAATAATTTGTTCCGAGATTTCTTTATTCATTTTTACTATTAGACATAATAAATAAAACAACAATAATAAAATATTGAAAAATTCCTTTGCATTTGTGGGGGCCCCTCAACGGCCGAACATGTTGAACATGCCTTAATCCGCCTCTGGTTTTGAGACAAATTCCCAACAAAGGTCGTCAGATATTTGAAAGGGAATGATTGAATGATCACCCGACGAAAAGTAGGAAAGTAAGCAGAGGACTAAAAAGGTCATCAACTGTTTTTGAAGATGATGTAGAAGATTTTTTGGGAAGATGAGGTTCCACAAAAAGTCTACGGACGAAAATTTTGTCCGCAACCACCAGACCATGGTCGACTCGACTCAGTCAGCACTTACTTGTCCCCCCACCTGTGAAACAAGATCGCCGCCACTGCCTTCTCAAATCAAATCTCCAGCCTCTCGTACTCCTGCTTCATGCATATTAGTATCTCGACCTCCAGTGTCCATTCCAAGCTTGACTACTGTTCTTTCATTTTCCTCAACCTTGAATCCACCCAAATTAAACAACTGCAACTCATTCAAAACTCACTCGCCCAAGCTGTCACCAGGACACCCAAGCATCACCAGATCACTCCCGTTCTTATATCACGCCACTGGCTGAAAATCTTTGAGCGCATCCACTCTCAGCCAAAGTACCTTTGCAAACTCTTCACCAACCAACCACCCTGGTCTCCCCTTTCATCCTCCTACCTCACTTGTCTGTTTACCAGTCACTACTCGTCTCAAATTTTTTTAACCGATCCATATCTCACTTCGCACTTTGACTCTGAAACGATCTTATTCCTGAATTCCTCCTTTACCAATACCGCCACTCACCCACCGTAACCTCCCTCAGGCTTCTCTACTTATCACCCTGCAGGCTTTCCGCTCCAAACTGAAGTCTCACTTCTTCAAGAATCTTTACCTTAATCCATCCGATTCACCACCTTCCAACCTTACACGTCCTCAGGGAAACCCGCCTTAGCAGCTGATTGTCTCCTTCCTGTGATCTCTCTAGCAAGCGGACTCTGATCTACACTGGACATCAATATCGGGACAAC
Organism: Allolobophora icterica; assembly: GCA_963556255.1. Lineage (NCBI taxonomy): Eukaryota > Metazoa > Annelida > Clitellata > Crassiclitellata > Lumbricidae > Allolobophora > Allolobophora icterica. The sequence goes on along the minus strand of OY744611.1, from coordinate 7,226,791 downwards.
TCTGACTTGATGTAGAGCTCATGAATAAGTTTGTACCATGTGGCTAGCTTTAAAGTAGCGCTTTTGAAATTAGGAGTTGATGATCACGAATACGACTAGATAGCATAATTTATTATAGTCTTTTCTTTATAATATCGTGTGTAATATTTAAATAATGTCTTCATTAGTTTCTATGTCTTTCTCAGTTTCTGCAGCGGGCGAAGACCTAAAGACAAATGATTTGCAACAGAAAGACAAAAAACACTCAAAATCGTTTGGTATGATGTGCAGACAATTTTTTTTAATGTGTTCATATTATCAATAATTATAGGGCCTAATGGAGTTTATTTTTGTATTTTATCTAAAGCAAACCTATAGGATAAAAATGTAATCCTCAGAGATCAACCAAAGATGGTAAATAAAACAAAGCATACTGCGCAATTTTAGAATTCTATGACCATGTTAATTAGAGATATTGTTGCTGTATTAATATTGTCAGTTTGTGGCTTGTAAGGTAGGCCTACATTATTTTAACTTAAGTGACATGAACGACATTACTCATATTGGATCAGGATTTCTTTGTTACAACAGGTCAGCGAATGAAGACGGGCCTTTCGTTCATGTCAAAAACTTTTTGTCCTCAAGGTACGAAATATAATCTCCTTGCGTAAAACTTAAAACTTATGCAAATTTTCATGGCTTCACCATTGATCCAAAAGTAAAAATTGAACTTTTGATATGAATACACACTTTCTATTTGATATTTATGTTGCGTTTTTAATTGTAGTTTTGTTTACAAAAACATTAATTCAAGATTTTGAGAAAGTTAGATTAACTTCAATTTCTGTGTTTAAAATAGCTGACAAATGCCAGTATAAAAATCCAGTATAAAAATCCATCGTTAAACATCTTCTGGCTGTCATAACCTGTAACGATCATCGATGAGGGCAAATGGCAACATTAATACAAGGGCCTTTAAAGTTCATCGAGTAGATAGTCATTGCCTTATTGTCTCTTTGATCTTTGTTACTTTACAGAAAAGAAGAACGCTTCTTCAAAGGCGGTACTAACAATTAAAGACCAAATGCGACAAGTAGGTTGATTTAACTGCTGAGGCAAGTTTACGGACGATATAACACTAATGTATACATTTTATGAGGTGAGATGAGAAGGTAAATAGAACATTGCCTTCAGCTTTCTGGCGGAACTGTTAGAAGGGATGGGCTTCCTGATGTGCGTTCGTGTCTGGGATTTATGAAGAGCTTACGCCGTCTGCAACAGGGTATTAACGTCTCGTCATAGCAACGCGTGTCCTTGGAGTTACCTCTATCAGAAGAGAGGACTTCCTGATGTGAGGTCAAGTCTGGGATCCATGGACGTCTGCAGCCCGGTTGTTACATCTCGGCAACGCGCGTCCTTGGAGTGACCTTGATTGTCAGATGCTGGCGAAGCTAGATCAACTGACCGGCAAGCGACGATTAGACCTACCTGCTTTACGTGCAAATGTGCATTACCTTCCACCAAGAAGGGGACTGCAAGGCGATGGCGTTACTCGTGTGGACAGTGCTGCCTCTCGTCACCCCATACTTTGGCGCAGCTTGGTCCATGAGAGATCGTAATATGATGCTGTGTCTCAACTTTGGATTAGAATCCGTTGATTTAGCTCCACGCTTGTGTGCCTGTGTGATCAGTCACTTGTTTTCTATGTATCGCTTAGTTTACTAGTAAAATTTATGTTGTTAATAACATTATGTCACATGGACTACCACAAGGAGTGCCTGTGATTAGTCTTTTCTTGAAGTGGCCCCAGGGGCTTCTATCCCTATTCAGGGCGGGCGCAAGTTGAGCCCAGTGAAAAACAGGGGGAAAGTATTTCTTTTCAATTTTTATCACACTCCTACAAGTTACAGAGACTTCGCTCACAGTTCTGTTCAGGGCCTACTATGTAGGGGAAAGGAAGTAGACTGCTTCCAATTTTTGCCAGGAGGAAAAGTTTCCCCCCACTGAAATAGATGTAGCTGTTCAACTGAAAGTCAGGCCAGCAAAGTGCTTCGTCCTGCAACATCCAAGGACTGAACATGTTAGATTAAACATTGCTATTGGCCATTATTGACAATATGTTGCAGAGGCCTTTGAACGGCATTTTCAACTTAGTATTGTGATGTATCACTATTTATGGGCCATGCAATATGTGCTTAGATTACAGTGTCTAAGCAGTGTTTTAAATTGTCATTATTATTTGTATCAGTATTATGGGCCATGCAATACTGGCTTAGGTTCAGGGGCGTTACTTTTGTCTACAAAGTGGGGGACACCAATTTCTTCTCCACTTTCGCTTTTCGCACAGAGAGCATTTCGGACATATTACCCTGCCCGTAGCCTATTCTCGTTAATTTTTGTGTCAATGAAAACAAGCCATCTTTTAATTGCTGTAATAATAAAATACTGATTGGCATTGTTTAACCCTTATAGGGTCACGATATTTCTCAACCGATTTTGGTCACCGGGGGGTTAAAAAATACCCCAACTGTGATTCGCATGATTCCTATGATAAACTCCGATTTTCAAGTATAAAACTAAAAAAAGTTATTTATAGAAGGTACTGACATTATTGTTTTTATCTATGGAGCCATTGATTACACAGCGTGACTCCGATCCATCAATTTCACACCAACCATCTGTAGCAAAAGCCATGTTGGCGATCGGTGTACAACCGGCACCTAGTTGATGCGCAACAAATCCAGCGAAGAAACGTGGTCGATGCCACTCGTGTCCACGTAAAGACGAAAGAAATGTGAACACAAATGCACTAAGTGCAACAGTTTCGTGTGCGGAAAGCATGCAGTCAGAACACTTGCATATTCCTGCTTATCCTGCCCACTTTCCCTCTCTGCAGATGCAGAATGACTGTTCAGTAAATGCTGAACGGTACCGTTTGTGTACATTGTAATATCATTGAGTTTATAATGTCATAATTTAGCAGAACTTCATTTATTCATCCTAATTTGATGAACCCAAAACGATTTCTATATATAATGTTCAGATACTGATAAGGAGACATTGTAACAACGAGATACTCATGTGTAAAGCATGCATAATGTTATGTTTATAAATTCCTGAGTAAAATAGCTACGACGTGGTGCATTTTCGTACTTTATAGCTGATTTGGGTGCATGACTAACTAATGAAACTGGATGCATTCTGTGGATGAAACATATTTAGGAAAAGTCATAGAAGCGATTTCTTCAACTATTTTCAGGGATTAAAATTTCCGTGAAAAACCGATATGGGGGTATTTTTTTACCCCCCGGTGACCCTATAAGGGTTAAATAGCGAGAGGGTACGGTACCCCAGTCCAAAAAGTTGGGGGGACGGGTAACCCTCGTATATCCCTCAAATTACGCCTATGCGTAGTTTACAGTGTCTAAGCAGTGTTATGGTGTATCATTATTAGGCCTACTTGTTTTTCTGTAGCTATTGGCTATTATGTTGTGCCATTTTTCTGTTGATGTGAGATGCAAAAAAATTTAAAAAATTGAAAAAATCGTTCATAATCCTGTTGATTAAGTAAATCTAGTTGGTCCATGCTACAATTAGTGTCGTGTAGTGCAGTGAAAATGGGATTATCAGGTCTTGAAATATTCCTGCAAAAATAATTGTCGGTTGGGTAACACTGTAATAGGAAGGGATGGAGCCTGTTGCCGCAGCATTACACCAGAAATATGCATTCATAATGCAGTCTTTAAAATCCCCATGTATTTGCTGAACAGTGTTCCATATTGCCCAATATTTTAACATGTTTCCCATATTTTGGAAATTTTGTCCCACATCTATTACAGCATGTCCCATAAAATTTTACAGTGCACTGGGAACCCTGCAGAAATTAATTCAGCAGTTGAGTTGAACTCAAATGTATAGTTTTCCAAAACCAGTTTTCTTTCTCCAAAAATGCGGTAAAACTTACCTACGACAATGTAGAAATCCAAAATTTTTCGGAAAGGACCCCGGACCCCCTCCACTTCAAGGGGAGGGGAGGATAAGGGAGGGAATGGTACAGGAGTGGTAAAGGCCCGGGAGAGGGAAGGGAATAAGGGGTAGGGAAGGGGTGGGGAGGGGTAGGGAGGAAAGGAAGGAGAGGTAGGGAAGGGGATTGCTTTCGGCTTACAGCGTGTATAATAGGCCCTGGTTCTGTGTAAGAGGGGGAAGGAGAGGGATTGAGCCCGGTTGTTTAGGGGATAGAAGCCACTGAGTGGCCCTGTATATTTCTAATTACAGCTGCAATTGTAGGCTACAAATTTGTTGTCCAAAGCAAAATATTTCAAAAGCATAAAATTATTATCAACATTATGTATTAAATTGTACAGTTTTTGTATGTTTTCTTATTGCTTATCGCTCACTTTTTAATGCACAATCTTACCAAAAGGCTAAATATTGAAACAACTGTTTAAGGGCAAATTACTGTATTACTAATGTGTTTTCTTCTGAACAGAAGAGAAACTTTTTGGAGGAATATATCGATCCAGATTTTGGACTTCTAGACAAATTACGTGCCAACGGGATCATTGGTTGGAGAGAAATGGAGGAAGTTACGAGCAAGAGTACTTCGTGTAAAAGAAACTCTCAACTGTTGGACTACATTTTGGACAAAGATCAAACTGATGGTTTGATTGCGGCTCTCCGAGATTCAGATCAGATGCACATCATACACTTTTTAACAGCGAATGGAGGTAAGGGATAAATAAATTAAAGAACGTGACGTAAAGTAAGTATTACGTGTTTGTATAAATTATTATTATTTATTTCCAAGATTTCCCCTTTGTGTCGCAAGTTTTCTTATTGTAAATTTGCTTCCGCACCTTCTGACCAGTTTTTCTCCAAAAAGTATATTTCTTCAATTCTTCTTCTGACCCTTAGATGTCTGTAACCAATGACTCCGTTTTCCTGCACTGTAATTTTTCATTATTCATTCTTGTCATTCTTTAACTGTCTTCGTCCCGAAGGTTGGCCGCACCATCACCCATCCGCCTTTAATCATCCTGCTAACCGAGATTTTAATAATAATAACAATATTCGTTTATTAAATTCAAACTGACAAGTACGCAGTAAGATTACATGATGATAGTAATATCTGATGATATCAAGTTTAACAGGAGTCGAATTTAACTGTATGGCAGCCTTCAAGGCGTCCATCTGTCCTGCTCATTTTACAGTCGGCCTTAGAGAGTGTAGGGAGTGAAAAGACCAAATAAACCTTTATGGGTCTTGAGGTTATCGAACCAGCGTCCTTCTGATCTTCATGTCATGTTATAAGTCCATGCCGTTCTAGATGTAACTTCTTTACTTTAAGCACTGTCAGCGCTTCCTCATAACTTTAATTCTAATTATATCTGCACTCATAAATTCATACATTGTCCCTTGAAAAGAAAAACATCAGAGGCGTTTGCGTGCTGACAACACAAAACCGCAAACGAATGAAATTATATTTAAGTGCTTTAGGAAGTCTAAGGAATTGATGTCAGAGATTGCTATGCAACTTATTGAAGGGCTTTCGCCAACTATAGAAAACTTCTACACTAGATCGTGGAAGTTCGTACATGCGAGCAACCAGGTGACCTTGGTCACCTTGCACAACTGAGCAAATAAACATGCCAAGGATGTAAGAAATCTAGACGCTTAGTTCCTTACAGTGAGAAGAGCCCATCCAATAGGGCAGTTACTCACAAAGATTAACATATTAACTCTTTTAGTTTTTGATAGGTGATCAGCGTAGTTCTTCCCACATGAAATTTAGATATATGCCCAAACCATGGTTGACCATCGATCAGCCGAGCTTCGGTAGGCCTATTTAATTCAGAATGTAGCTGATATATCCAGCAAATTTTAAGACCTTCATTTAAAGCCATTGTCATAGTCAAGCCTGGTGCACATGAATGCGTGCATAAGGGTCGTGACAGTGGCGTATTATGCAGATTTGACGCAGTTATAGAGCACTTGCGAAATACATAATTCATATGCTCTCAGAAGCTCAATCGAAGGTGACGCCCCAGGTCACTTACTGAAGTGGAAAAGGTCATTATGAAAGCGGTGTTGCAGGCAAAAGAAGTCGTTTTAGAATTCTGCGCACAGTTGCCATGGTTTCAGCCGGACACTGTTGGACGAATTCTAGGCCTTAAGCATCTCCACTGCGTGAAAAACACAATTTCTCTGAGAGGATAGCATCTACTCTTTGGCTACAGAAACATGCATCAGTGTCATCAACAGAAACACAGATAGAAGATAGCACTGGGTTAATATAAACAGCGTATACGATATAGAACAAAGGTTTTAAGATGGCATCCTGTGGAAGACCAAGTGATATCACAGACCAATCAAAACGTTCAGATACAATAAACACTCCACGAGTGCGGTCAGTCGTATTTCCTGAACTGTCTTTCTTAAGAAAGAGAAGTTGATAATTGTTTCATAAAGGGCCTAGTTATTAACATTAAGACAACGACGCGTAAGGGAGATAAAATATATGAAAGGGAAGCCTTTGCAAAGGCACGTTAAATAACAACAGTGAAAACGGCAAGAGCTCATCCATTAAATTGTTAATTAGAAACGACGAGAGAGGGTCGATATCACACGAAAATAAAATATGATCGAAGTGTATTAACGTCTTTAGTTTGAAACTTATTTCACCTCACATGGACCACAACAGGCCCTAATTCCAATTGCAGTCGCTTAATCTCCCTTTTTCACGCATAACTATGTACATGGTTAACGAACTAAGGCTAAGAAAGATGAGGCCGCTAAAACTTCATGGACCCATGGATAGGCCTACCTCTCACGCTAGCTTAAAAGATTGCTCTTCTCTTTGCCAAGTTCACTCATACGGTTCTTTAGTTGCAGAAATTGGAATGATTCAATCGCAGAATCACATTTCGAAATTTAAGTCACTGTAGTGATGTCCATTATTATTATTATAATGTTGATCTGTAATGCTGTGTTGAAACATGAAAAGCATAGACTGTTAATTAAATTCACTATCAACTGCTAATAATTGTTAAGTACCAGCATCTTGAGCTGTGTCGCCCGATGCGCTACAGGCGCGTGGAAGGACTAAGGTCTAAGGTCTAAGGACCAGCATCTTGACCCAGCATCTTAAACAAATAGGGCTGGAGGATATTCCACGGTTCTGGATTAAGAGCGAAACGATGTGAAAGACGTTGATTGGTTAAGTTAAGTCTCAATAGACTGTGAAGGTGCCATGTGCAAAGAACTTTGAGGACCTGGCAGTTGAATGCTAGCTGTCGGGAACGAAGGATGTTACGAAAGACTGATTTATCGGGTAAAGTGTAATATTTCCGATAAAGTCAAACAGTTTTGGTTTTGAACTAGATAGAGTAGGCCTATTAACCTCTGTTCATTGAACAGTGCTGAAAGACAAACGAACTGGAACGTTGCGAGTAACTGTGATATTCGAGCTGCTATCAGTGTGACGACTTAGCGACGATTGTGACAGTCGTTCTAGTCATTCTTTTGAGAACATTAAGCAAGGCGATTCTTCTGACTTTGAAGTTGTGGCGCGTTTGGGCGTTAAATGGACAATTCTGCTGAAGAGAAGTCGGTTATCAACACAGTACGAATAGCCACTATTGGAGCAGCACTTCACAAGACGGGGGAATGGAGAGAGCTACTAAGGATCACCGGAACAAGAGTTAATAACAAGTAAATTCTCTTAGCGTGGACTTTGTATGTAGTATGAGGAAGATGGAATGGACAAGAATTAAATTTATTTAAATCTGACCTCAACGCCTCTTCCAACTTAACTGCACTTTGACGGTGAATCTTGAGATGTAAGGTTTGTCTTTGCGAATCAATACTGTTTTAGAATATTCAGATGCATTTGGCGAAGACTGGCCTTTAACGGAGAAGGAAATTAAAATACTAGACACCAATCACGAAAGTTTGGTTGATCTTCTGGATCTGACCAATTTACTTGGTCCTCTATACTGCTCTAAGGTCATTAACAAAAGGCAAAGGGATTCAATTTCTTCAAAACCAACTTCGCACGAGAAGAACAATGCGCTGTTGGAAATTTTACGAAGACGCAGTTTACGTGATTATCATCAAACAATCACCTGCCTTCAACAGTCACAACAAAGCCACATTGCAGAATTACTTGAATGTGGCGGAGGTAGGACTACATACCTACGATGAATACATTATATTTGTGTTTAATGAAATGAATTTCTTCTTTCTTTAAGTTTAAAGTCTCCTCTACTTAGGTCTTAACATTATTGTCAATTGCACATAATTTCTATCTTGATTTTTATCTTGATATTAAGTTACAAGGTAACATAGGAATTGCATTGTGCTTTTGAAGCACGATTTATTACTATTATTGTTATTGTTATAATAGTAATTATTATTATTATTAGAAAGCTATCACTGTTATTGTTGAAGCCCCTTATCAGCAGAACTCATACAGTGGTGGCAATGTCTTGCAGGGGCAGATGTCGTTCCCACGTTGAAGAGTCATCGAAATCCGTTGGGATAGGAATATGGTTAACAGTGAATGATGGGTTGTGTCCCAACTCTCATATAAACTTCAGTCCTTCCATTCTCCAAGAACCGCCGGTTTCCAAGGAGACCGCTACAAATGCATATGTATGCTAGTAATGGTGGAGTACTTCACCCTCAACTGCACGTTCGGTGGCCTCGCCAGCTCCGATGGATGTGTGGGCAAGATGGGAAGTGGCGTATGTGTCGAGCACGGTCATATCTCATGCCAGGCATCGTCCTCGTGAGTAAGGGATCAGTGTGATACCGTCTGTTCGCTTACCATTTCCTCTTGAGAGGCCGAGAGGCTCTTTGTGGACAGTTTTCTCGCTCTGCTTAGCCCTGTCCAGATGACATCGCTTAGCATTCTGTGCCGCTGTTGTATCCCACCTCATCCCGCGGGTTTAAGAGGTATCGTACCTAGCCTCACCCCGACTGCAATCCGTACCTCCCCGTCTGAGAGGCGGAGGCCCAAAGCAGTCACAGGAGAGCTAGCATCCAGACACCAGAATGAAGTGCTCGTGAAGCTGGCAGGTGAGCACGATCGCGTGTAGGGCCTACAGCTAGTCTACTCGAAGAGGCCTGTTATTGCCTTGTCTGTACATCGGAGATCCCATTCTTTTTGCGATGAGTTGCTGCTCCTATAGGTGGCTCTGCATCTGTCGGGTGAATGCTGAATTCACAAGTTCGTATGGGATGTCAGCTTACTCTTTCGGTAATATGCATGCAGTTCGCTTATGCTAGCAGTAGAAGCCTGAAAGGCGGAAAGTGATGTACAACGAACTCTCAGACCACCATCTCTCACCGGCAAGAAGCCTGGAGCCAACGGTCATCGTCCAGGCCCACATTCAACATGATCGATAGCCCTTCTCTCAATCCGTATTATTATTATCTCAAGTATGTTGCTATTTTTTGTCCTGAAGTACTTCGTTCTTAGATATTACTTGTGATGGATCTCTATCGGCTATAAGATCTTTTCGATCGCGAGAAAAGAGATTTGATAAAAGATCCGCTAAAGGCCACAGCATTGAAGCTTTAGACCGTCACCGACCGTTGTTGGAATAGGAAGCTAGTCTCTCGGAATTTTGCCCATGGTCTGGGTAAGGTGGCGGCAATGCGAGCCAGGCGTCTGTAGTTAATAGGATCTAGCGCTTCCATGGCCAGCGGAACGAAGACGTTGGTATGGAGGAGGGCGTTGTACTTTGTGTTCTTTCTGTCAGCTCTCTCGGCAGCCTCTCCAGGTCGAGTGGCTGATATGGGTAGGTAAGATGCCGCGAGCGTGTACACCACTTAGGTGTCCAGACTCCGACCCGTCCTCCATGGAATTAATAATAATAATAATAATTATTATTATTATTATTATAATTATTATTATTATTTTTATTATTATTATTATTATTTTTTCCCCCGAGGTACATGTAATCCCCCAGGAGTCTAAAATATTATGCAAGGAGCGGTTGTTGAATATCTGAAAAATCAGGCCTCGTCCTCCGTAACATTAGTAAAAGTGCCACGAAATGCGATGGCGTTGGCGTTGTTATTATTATGTTTTTTATTATTTATTTATTTTCATTTTTATTATTATTATTATTATAATTATTATTATTATTATTATTATTATTTTAAATTATTATTATTATTTTTTTTAAACTTTTTTTTGCCCCCAGGTAAACAGGATCCATCAGGGACTTCAACATTATTTACAGTGTAGAATTGTCTGGAATGGGCCCTATTCGTCTAGTTCTAAGTTGGTGAAGGCACCCCTAAAGGCCACCTATTATTATTATTATTATTATTATTATTATTATTATTATTATTATTATTATTATTATTATTATTATTATTACTACTATTATTATTATTATTATTATTATTATTATTATTATTATTATTATTATTATTATTATTATTACTATTATTATTTATCTCGAGTTTGCAACGTTGTCTTCAAGGTTGTATAGTTAGGTCCAGCTTGGATGGTCCCGCCGGTCCTCGATTCCGCGTAGTCCTGACATTGTGCCCTGGAATGCAACGGCAACACTATTATTATTATTATTATTATTATTATTATTATTATTATTATTATTATTATTATTATTATTATTATTATTATTATTATTATTATTATTACTATTATTATTATGATGATGATGATGATGATGATGATGATGATGATCATCATCATCATCATCATCATCATCATCATCATCATCATCATCATCATCATCATCATCATCATCATCATCATCATCATCATCATCATCATCATCATCATCATCATCATCATCATCATCATCATCATCATCATCATCATCATCATCATCATCATCATCATCATCATCATCATCATCATCATCATCATCATCATCATCATCATCATTATAGGAGCTGCAATAGGTATTATTGCATATTATTATTATTATTATTATTTATTTTTTTTTATGCCCCAAGGTACATATAATCCCTCGGGGACTTAGATATTAGACTTGTGAACTGAGTTTTGTGTACAGTCTTGCAGTGCGAGATATTAGCGTATATATTTAGTGCGCTTACTTTAGTTTCACGTGTATATGTATATATGATAGATGTATAACGTTTAGTTTTAGTGACACGCGCGGCCGGCCGATATCGGCAGCGGCGCGCTATATGTATATTATTAGAGTTCGCTTATGCGCACAGAAGACAGGTGTGTCAAGAGGCGCGAAGAATTATGCTGACTAGAGAAGTTTGAATTCGAGTGTGTTCGCTGTAGTAGTGTGGCTGACTAGTCGAGTTGTAATCGAATTGAGTTCTGTCTGTTTGTTTCTTATTAAACTGAAAAGATATTAAACTGTGTTGCTGATTAATTCAGGTTATACTTATACGTAGAATTAGTGTTCAAAAGGTGAACGTTAAATAGGCGTTAAGTAGACAGAGAACAAGGATTTAATCAGAAGGATTGTCAACGGAAGGATTGGGTTGACATTATTGGTGGCAGTTACGGTGTGGATAAAAACTCACGGTGGAACAGCGTCGGTGTGGATAAGAACTCACGGTGGATAAGAACTCACGGTGGATAAGAACTCACGGTGAATAATTACTCACGGTGGATATAAACTCACGGTGGATTAAAATTCACGTTATCACCTCCTTCGGCGGATAGAAGAATCTACGACGGTGATAAAAGAATTTACAACGGTGTTAGAAGAATCTACGACGGTGTTAGAAGAATCTACGCGTTGTTGCTGTGTGACGAGTTTACGATATCAACGACGGTGGAACACGAGAAACGGTATAAAAATTTCGTTGTTTTCCACGAACAAATATAAAAGAAATCCCGTTTGTTTATCGATTCACACACCAAGAAAAACCGTGACTTCTTTTAAAAGAGAAATCACCAAAGTAAACAAGTAAGATGGAGAAACTAAGTGCTGAAAGACAAGCAGATATTAAGAAGATGTCTACTGAAAGGCTTAAACAGCGTTTGTTGAAAGCCGGTTTTAAAGAAGAACAATTAGAAGGTATGTCACGTGGTGACATGATACAGGAACTCGCTGAAGTGTGGGTTAAAGAAGAAGTTGAAGAAGAAGGTGCCGTTGGCGGTGCCGTAGAAAAGGCTATTGAAAAACCACCTGCGCCTATGTCTATGGAGATGTTGATGCAGTGGATGATGATGAAAGAAGATAGAGAGGAGAAACGCAGACAAGAAGAGAAAGAAAGAGAAGATAAACGGAGACAAGAAGAGAAAGAAAGAGAGGATAGACGAAGACAGGAAGAGAAAGAGCTGAGACAAGAAGCAGAACGTGTAAGACAAGACGAATTGCGCTTGCAGAGAGAGAAAGAAGAGAAAGCGGAACTTGCAAGGCAAGAGGAATTGCGTCTGCAAAGAGAGAGAGAAGATAAAGCAGAACAAGTGCGTAAGGCAGAACTTGAATTGCAAAAGAATCAGTTTGAGATTCAGTTAGAACAGTTGAAAAGAGATAGGGAAGATGCTGAAAGAAGAAGATTGGAGCAGATGATTGAATTTGAAAAAGCTAGAAAAAGTGATGAAGAGGTTCGTCAGCAACAGATTGAAGCAAAGAGAATGCGTGAAGAAGAAAAAGAAAAAGCGCGAACGTTAGAGTTAGAACGCGCCGAACAGATCAGACAAGAAGAACTCAAATTTCAGAAAGAAAGTTTGGAAAAGGCAGAGACAGAAAGACAAGAACGTCTGAAACTGGAGAAATCAAAATTGACATTGAAAGAAACGCAAATGAGAGAAGAACGGGAAGCAGAAAGAAGGAAGCAGCAAGAAAGTGAAACTTTGGTGTCAAAAATTAAGAAAATAGGTGATGCAATGAAGCATGTATTGCCTCAAATGCCAACTGATATGATGGAGGTGCCATTATATTTTGAAACAGTCGAGAACGCATTTCGTAGTTTTGCTGTGGAAAAGCCGTTTTGGGTGAAATTATTACTACCATTGATGACGCCGAAAGCTCGAACCGTTCTGAATAGATTGTCATACGATGATCTAGACAATTATGATAGAGTCAAACAGCACTTATTAAAAGAATTTAAGTTGACTTCGAGAGAATACAGAGCCAGATTTGTGGATGCTAAGAAGACAACAGAAGAGACTTATACGATGTTTACGGCAAGACTGAAGAACTTGCTAAACTATTACGTGAGAAGTCGAAACGTGAACAGAGAGTATGATACGCTCTTTGATTTGCTGGTAGCGGATAAGCTGAAAGAATGTTTACCGCCAGGTCCACTACAGTTTGTATTGTCGAAGGAAGGAACTGACTGTCTCCAAGCTAGTGCAGTGGCAGACTTAGCAGACATTCATGTAAACAATCGAATTGGGTTTGCGATCCCAAATATAAACAGTTATCCTTCTCAACGTTCCGTAAACCAAAGCCAGAGTGGAAAGTGGAAAAGTAATCCAGGAACAGGGAATCAGTTCATAGGTAAAGAAGTCAAGGCTAGTGTCCCTGTACCCAATGAGACCAGAGAAGTGACGTTTGGTCGTCAGGGATTTAACAAATCGTCAGCGCCGTTTGCCAAGAGGGAAGGCAACACATCGTTTACGCAGTATAAGAGAAATGAAGGAAATGAACAACGAGGTATGGTGGTGAAGCGTTGTCACAACTGTGGTTCAGACAAACATTTGGTTAAATTTTGTCCAGTTCCAGTGGCAGCAGCTAGTTCTAGCAGAAATCAAGAACACACAAGGGTGAATTTGATTCAAGTGGTTAGTGATACAGGTAATCAAACCACGGGTCAAGAAAACCAAGAGACTGAAGTAAAGTCAGTAATGAAATGTGGTATTCAAAAAGAAATTCTATTGGATGCTGAAGTTCAGAGAGAAGTCATAGGAAAAGATGACAGTCGAATATTGAAGAAATCGTTCTTGCAATATGTCGAGGTTGAAATTCGTGCAGTAGACGGTAAAGAGCCAGTGAAAGTCAAAGCACTGAGCGACTCGGGAGCAGAAATTCCGGTGATTAGTGAAGAATTACTGGAAGGCATGAAGGTGGAACAAATTGGAAAAGTGAATTTGCAATGTGTGGCAGGAGATGCCATTCCTGCGAAGTTAGTGAAAGTCGATGTTAGACTGTGTGGTAGTGACGTGGAAGAAGAGGGATTTCCGCGTAAAATCCAGTGTTCACTTACACCTTATGTCACCTTGATGTGTGCTAGTATTGCAAAGATGGGCAGTACAGAAAGATTCTTGTTGCATCCAGAGATAATTGCCGAATTAAAAGCCGTACCACAGATGAAAATTAAAACGATACAAGGAGATGTGAGTGTACAAGCAAATGTAATGACGAGAGCGCAGAGTCGGAAACAGGAAATGGTAGATGTTGATGAGAAGAGTGAAACTGAAAGTTCAAGTGATGAGGAAAACGAAAGTAATGAGCAACGAAGCTTATCGCGAGATGGTGTAACATCAGAGATGAATGAGCAAGAGATGGTTGCATGCGAGAATGGCACATTAAATGAAACTGAAGAAGACAATGAATGTGATGTGGGAATAGGAGACTTGTATAGAGATGAAGAGATGGACGAAGAACAAAAGGTGCAGATTGCCGATTCGAAGAAGTTCGAAGAGCAACAGAGAAAGGATGAATCGTTGAAGCCGTGGTGGAAGTTAGCACAAGAGAAAGAATCTGAATTCTGTGTGATCAACGGTTTATTGCATAAGAAATATCAGATATTAGACCAGACGATATATCAACTAGTGTTACCAAAAGACAGACGAATAAAAGTGATGGAATTGGCGCATGAATCGGTATTTGGAGGACATCTAGGAGAAGAGAAAACAAGAGAACGAATAAAATTATCTTTTGTATGGCCAAAGATGAGAAGAGACATTGTGAAATTTTGTAAGTCTTGCGAGAAGTGTCAACTAAAGGCAAGGAGTCTGGTGATGGATAGAGTACCTATCACTCCGGTCTCAAGAGAAGAGGTCGCCTTCAAGAGAATGACGATGGACCTCGTTGGCCCGATCGATCCAGTATCTGCTGCAGGTCACAAGTATTGTTTATGCATTGTGGACTCGTGCACCAGATGGCCTACAATCTTCTTATTGAAATCGCTGACAGCGAAGGCTGTGTGTGAAGCATTGATGGAACTGTTCATGAACGTTGGTGTGCCGTCCGTGATCACCAGTGATCAAGGAACGAACTTCACAGCCAGTTTGACAAGAGAATTTCTCAATTTAATGGGCTGTAGTCCACGATTCGACACACCAGGACACCCAGAGGCTGCTGGATTAGTAGAAAGATGGAATCAGACATTTAAAAAGATGATCCATCATGTGATAATAGACAACCCGAGGAAATGGCACAAGATAATTCCTTTCACAGTGTGGGCATTACGAGAAGTGCCGAATGCAACTACTGGAGTATCACCATATATGCTTGTCTATGGGAAAATTCCGAGAGGACCATTGGCAATATTAAAAGAGAGTTGGACTAGAGAAATAAACTTACCACCTCATGTTGGAGTTAAACCAGAAAAGTATTTGAAAGAACTCAAAGAAAATATGGAGAAAGCATTATTGTTTGCAGAATCTTACTCTCGAGAAAAGCAATTACAATACACGAATCAGTATAACAAGAGAGCAAAGCACAAAGAATTTGAAGCTGGTGAGAAAGTCATAGTTTTGTATCCAACGTCAACGAACAAACTTATTTCTCGATGGCATGGTCCATGTACGATCATACATCGAAGATCAAAGTACTCTTATTTAGTCGATATGGGTGAAAATGGTCGAAAAATAATTCACGCCAACAAGATCAGAAAATATGTTACTCGAGCATTAAGTTGTGGTCTAATCGTTGAAGAAGATGAAGATTTTGGTTCAGTGGTTGAATTACCAATGAGGAATGAGGTTCAAGATGACAAGAATTCACTTAACCTCGATCCTGAACAAATTAGCCATTTGACAGTAACTCAACAAGAACAGTTGTTAAACGTCTTGAACAAATACTGTGACAGATTTTCAGAAAAACCCGGATTATGTACATTGGTTGAACATGAAATTGAACTAAAACCAGGATTTCGCGAAAAGGAATTTGCAGCATATCGAATTCCTTTGATTTATCGAGCAGAAGTGGAACGTCAGATCAAAGAAATGTTAAAAACAAACATTATCAAACCATCATCGAGCAGAATGGCAAGCCCTTTGGTAATTGTTAAAAAGAAAGACGGATCTTTAAGACTTGCCTGTGACTACAGATACATTAACTCATTCACAGTGGATTGTAAATATCCGATGCCGATTGTCAGAGACGTTTTGAACAAAGTTGGAAAGTCTAATGTGATTTCTATTTTGGACTGTCGAAGTGCTTATTGGACTTGTCCTGTAAAACAATCTGATCAATGGAAGACAGCTTTTGTAACACATAATGGACTGTATGAATTTACTCGTGTTCCTTTTGGAATGATAAATTCAGGCCGAACTTTTGTTAAGGCGATAAATTTAGTGTTACAGCCTATAAGTGACTTTGCAGAACCGTATGTTGATGACATTGCTGTGCATTCTGACAATTGGAAACTTCATTTACAGCAGTTAGATGCATTTTTGATGCAAATGAGATTGCATAACGTTACCTTGAATTTGAAAAAATGCATATTTGGTAAGTCTGAAGTAAGGTTTATCGGTCATGTGGTTGGGTCTGGTAAGATAAAGATGAATCCAGACAGAATTGAAAGTTTGAGTAATTTGAAGATCCCAGAAACTAAGAAGCAAGTTAAGCAACTGCTTGGATTTTTTAATTATTACAGACAGTTTATTAAGGACTTTGCACAGATTGCGAAACCTTTATCTGATTTAACTAGTAAACGTGTTTCTGATAATATTGATTGGACTGTTGAACATCAGCAAGCATTTGATTTACTTAAAGAGGCTGTGCGATCCAAAGTAGTGTTATATGTTTTTGAAGTGGGAAAACCATTCAATTTGTACTGCGATAGTAGTGACTTTGCAGTCGGTGCTGTTTTAACACAGATGGACGACAAGGGAATAGAACGCCCTGTGTCATTTATCAGTCAGAAATTAACTGATACCCAGAAGAGATGGGCTACTGTGGAAAAGGAAGCCTATGCTATTGTTTGGGCTCTAAACAAGTTAAAAGAAATTATAATTGGATCAAAAATTTTCATTTTTACTGATCACAATCCTCTTACATATTTGACTGAGTCAATGTCTAAGTCTGCTAAACTTGTGCGTTGGGCGTTAGCCTTACAAACTTTTGATGTTGAGGTGAAGTACAAGAAGGGCAGATTGAATGTTATTGCTGATTGTTTGTCAAGGTTATAAGTAATCGTAAGACTGTTTATTAATTAGTTAGATATATATGTATGTTTCATGTATTTTGGTAATTTCGCAAATTTTGAAATTTAATTTGCTCTATTCCAGATAAAGGAAGGAGGTAATGTGAACTGAGTTTTGTGTACAGTCTTGCAGTGCGAGATATTAGCGTATATATTTAGTGCGCTTACTTTAGTTTCACGTGTATATGTATATATGATAGATGTATAACGTTTAGTTTTAGTGACACGCGCGGCCGGCCGATATCGGCAGCGGCGCGCTATATGTATATTATTAGAGTTCGCTTATGCGCACAGAAGACAGGTGTGTCAAGAGGCGCGAAGAATTATGCTGACTAGAGAAGTTTGAATTCGAGTGTGTTCGCTGTAGTAGTGTGGCTGACTAGTCGAGTTGTAATCGAATTGAGTTCTGTCTGTTTGTTTCTTATTAAACTGAAAAGATATTAAACTGTGTTGCTGATTAATTCAGGTTATACTTATACGTAGAATTAGTGTTCAAAAGGTGAACGTTAAATAGGCGTTAAGTAGACAGAGAACAAGGATTTAATCAGAAGGATTGTCAACGGAAGGATTGGGTTGACAAGACTATTTACTGTTGTTTCCAGAAAATCAGGCCTTGTCCTCCGTAAAGTCGTTAAAAGTGCCGCGGAAAGCGATGGCATTATTATTATTATTATTATTATTATTATTATTATTATTATTATTATTATTATTATTATTATTATTATTATTATTATTATTATTATTATTATTATTATTGCCCGAGGTGGGAAGAATCTCTCAGGCTCCTTGAAGCAATTCCGAAGAATTACTGTTGCTTCTGGGGCTCGTGGTCTTCGTCCCCGGTGTTGTGCATGAATGTGCCTCTGAATGCAATTGCATTGTTTTGTAACGTTGTGTGCAGGTTGAGACGTGCTTGAATAAATGTGCGGTCTCCCGAAAGTTGCCGCTGGCGATGGTCATCGTACACCCCAGTTCTGTTAGGAATTCACAGCCTTCTCTATTCATTGGACCCAGTGATTCTAGGGCTTTGGGGACGAAATTGTGCGTTGCCGGAAGGTCTGCGTATTTTGTGATTTTTTTGACGACAGGTGTAGGTACGATGCCGCACAAGCATGAATGCTGGTAGCGTCCCATGTGATGGATTTTCCCTAGCCCACAGAACGAACGTCGCTGCGAAGGAGGGCCGGCGTTTCTTTGGAGCTGGGAATATCGGCTCTGAGGAGGGCTCTGCAGATGGTGTCATTTATTGCAAAGTTATTTTATTATTATTTATTATTATTATTATTATTATTATTTTTATTATTATTACGAACATTTAATCGCGCGCAAGTTAACACAGAAATGCGAATCTCAGGCGCGGTTAGGCAGCCGCCACATGAAGAGCAATAAGATATCAAGATGTTTGAACGTCAGTGAGAATTAATGAGTTTTAAGGCGTTTCTTGAAATAAGAAAAAGGAGGAAAGTCCAGAAAAAACATTTTTTTCCATGAAAGTCCGAACCACCATACTATGACATGTATTTGGTAACAGCAGACTTTATGTACAGGGTGGGCAAAAAAAGTAACCCCTATAGGTTTTTGGTAATATATCGGCCAAAAGTAATAATTTTTGAATCAAATTTTACTTGCTTAAAAGTAATTTATATTTACGTATAACAGCCAAATTTCACCAAAATATTTCAAACAGAACCAAAGTTATATCACTTTAACTGAGTCCACCCACTGTTTTTTGATGGTCCAAAAACATGTAATGCAACACAAAGTAACAAAAAACGATTTTACTTAGTCACATCTCAAATAATTGGTATCACATCTCAAATAATTGGTAACTTGTTGGGGTTTACTTTTTTATGGCCCACCCTGTATGTTATTGCCCTGATATGGTGGAAACAAGAATTGCAAAGGTTTGTAATGTGGGATTATTCCAATGTGAGATGTCCAAAGTGACCCAAAGTGTTGTGACAGCTTCGGCCCTAATAGCAGAACAACAGTGCCATTTATGAACTAGGTCAACGTCATTTAATGAATCTGACATGTGCTACGTCTTATGATGGACTTGGCAGTAATTCAAAGTTCGGCTTGCAACTCAGCAAACCAAGCATATTAGAGACGAATTTGCCCCTGGGTGTTTCCAACAATTGTTTTTTGGGCAATAAAGTCACCTGAGAACTTGTCATTCTTTGTTTAGCCCATATCAAAGACTAGTCGAATTCGGTCAGTTGAACATATTTCATAATGCAAACTTCTTCTCTAAGTCTATCGTCAGTCAACTCTTTCCCTTCATCCTTATCCTGCTTCGATCGTGACATTTGTAAAACTGCTATCGGTCTACCGCCTATTTTCCGATACATCTTTTCTACTCAACCGCATCGTCTCTCTGGACTGCTCGCTGCAGATAGCTAAATATATTCTATAGCATTTTATTATTCAAAATTTATCACCTACGGTCATTTTATTCTTGAAATTCAATGCAGCCCATTGTAGTCTAATCCTGAGACTTTATGAATTATTCTCTAGTCGAAGGCTCTTCAAAACAGAATTGCATAATGAAATTACGAAGAGTGGACAAGGTGACTCAGTTAAGGTCCGAAGATGGACTATGAGGTAATCTACGGTACTCGAAACAGATTAGTCCTCGCTTTTCGCCTAAGCGATATCACAGAATAAGCAAAAAGAGAAACGGGCAACGAATCCCAGCGGACAGAAGAAAAAGAAAGACCTGAAAACCTGTTCGTTTTTCCATCAGATCACAATAAAAACGATGCGAAGAGCGAGTGCAGTATTTGTGAATCTGAAGTGTGAGCAAACACGAAAGATAAGTTGACAGCCAACAGAACCAAGTCAAAGCTATGGTAGCTATGATATTTAGCCCCAGGAGGTTAGAAGAGACCAGATGAACGCCCTCGCCATACAGGACGTCGAAAGGTGGAGTCTGACTATCGCCAATTGAATTTCTAACTTCAAACTGCCTGAGAAAAGATTAGAATAGTTAAAACTGGCGACGTGTTGTGGAAACGGTAAATACACCGCAGACATAACTAGGAAAAATTTTGTCGCACCATCGCTTGATGATGCCTTGTGCGTAGCTATCATGGGTCTACTTAGTTAAAGATCTCATTCACAGCCATTGAGCCCTATTTTACTGTAATTTTGCCCTGTAAGCTCCCCCCTGAATTTTGTGTCGATTTGTCAGGTTGTTTAGCGTCATGGACTCTCGCAGCATGAGAGCCCTGAGGATATTAATTCTCGTACAGCCATTGGCATAATCTGATTATTTGTAGTTGTTGTAAGAGTTCGTGCTAATCAGGATGGCGAGAACATCACTGAGACCGAAAACGAAATTTCGACAGCTATAGCAAATATGATAATAAATGAGAGATCAGCCGAGGAAGCAAATCGAATGCTGGAACTTGTTATGTCTAAAGTAATTGCTGCTAAGACAGGCCAAAGCATCGTTCTCTACATCTATTGTAAGACTATCGAAGAATTACAACGACTACACGAGTCGCTTATCTTAGGACGACTCAAGGATTCCGCTGAATTGTGGTTTAATCGCCTATTGAATCGATCACAGAAAATAGCAGTCGCAACACTGACAGTATCCAGCGAAGAGTTCCAAATGATGCGATCGTATTTCAGAGGTAAGAATTTCTTTTCAATGCAATTAATAACTATATTTCGCTATATTGTGGGTTTTTATGCATTGAACGCATAGAAATCGTAATCTCATTGATTAATAAACTGAGTAATTTAGTTCCTCTTTCAAAAGAAAAAGATATAAGTGAACGACACCTGATGAGTGACAAAATCACTTGCTACTTGAGTGCATCACCTGAATCAATTAATACTTAGTACTCAATGTAATGCTACTGCGTAAAGTGTCTTGATATAAATGTACTTCAAACAGCCAGTTGTTAATGCTATCGGCTCTGATGATCATGAGAGTCCCAAACAAAGGCGTTACTGATGAATCAGTAGATTTCTTTTGGTTAGCCTCGAGTTATTTCTAATGATGAAACCTGTCCCTAAAATATTCTTGGAAGTAATGAGAGATGCATGTCCGACTTTAAAATTGTCTCCACTATTGCTACCTCCATTTCCACTTCAAGCTTGATTCCTGCAACACCGTCTTCCTCACTCTCGGCATTAAGCGTGTGCAACTTATGCAAAACTCACACTCCCAAGCTGTCACCAGAACAACCAGACATCACCATATCTCACCCACCCTCAGATCACTACGTCGGATCAAAATCCCAGATCGAATCCAGTTTAAAGTCCTATCACAAATATACAACTCCCTACAATATTCCGAACACAAGTATATTCGCGAACTATTCAACATTCCGCTCTACTCGATCCTCCTTCTATTTTAGTCTTTCTCGACCCCAGATCTCTACTCACCTCAAATTCTCCAACCCAGTCATATCCAACACTGCACCTCGACTCAGCCATGGAACGATCTCCGTTTCTTCATTGTTTGGTTCCTTCATCAGTATTGTCACTCAACCACCATCATCTGCCTTAGGCTCCTCCTTTTTTTATAACGCACCAGACCATCCATTAAAAAGTCTAATCTCTCCAAGAACTCCTACCCCGACTTATCTTATCCTCTGCCTTTCTATTTTTCACGATCTAAACGAAACCCGCCTTAGCAGCTGCTCTACCTCCTTACCATGTTTCTTTGGCAACTGGACTTATATGTCCTTTGGATAACTCTCTGAACAATCCATCTGACTAGACGCAGCGCTCTTTAATAAGCTGTTGACCTGCCTGCGCTTAGCTTTTAAATGGCTTGTCTTGAAATTTGGAGTTTACGATCACGGAAACTGCGCCTAACCAACCAGCAACGTTTGAGTATATCTAGAGATTAATGAATGCAATCAAGACAGATTAGCACCTACAAGACCGAACGTCTTTTCAAGGAGCTCTAGAATAATACTGTGGTCAACAGTCTCGAAGATTACGCTCACGCCTGAAAGGGCGAGAAGAATTGCAAATCCCCGTTTAACAGTCCCAACTATACCAGCATTAATGAGTGTTAAAACAGAATCAGTGAATTGAAACTTTTGTGCCTCGATTGCTGTTCAGGTAGGACTGGGTTTGTCTCAAGATGTTTTTTAACTGCGTCGAACGTATTTCTCAACTACTTTTGATAAGAAAGATAAGTTGGAAGACCGTAGTGCTTAAAGAGAAGACAAACCAATATCTTCTTTTTGATTAGCCGGAAGCGATCACTCTCCCAACTTAGTGTTATAACACAAATATGAAAATTATGGAAGTTATTCACATACTGTTTGTGTAGCTCAGTTGGCATCTGATCGAGTTCACACGACTACTATGGCGAAGAGCATGCAGTAACTGGCGTAAGTCTTCGACGGAGATCGGCTCCAAATGCATTACTCTGCGCTCAGTTGGAGAGATGGTCGGCGGCAGAGTACCTTCAATACAGCGACGGACAGAGTTTATCTTTTGCATTTTTCTCAATGTTGGTTTGCTTTCCTCTGCAACCGGCTTCCCACTCACTCATAACTGATCTATTTGCGTCAGTTACCGTGTGCATCTCACGGCTTAGACAATGTTGCCACGGACATTGAAACAATATTCTCCCTTGACTTCTCACGTGGGGTGCACCTTAGCAATCCTTCTAGGTTCACTCTCGTTTTTTACTTTCCACTGCAACCGGTATTGCGCGCAAGGGAATCCGACCTTCGCAAAGGTTGACTTGAGGTGACCTGACGTGCGTGGGTGGTTTACCCAATGCTACCAAAGACACCGGTGCAATATTCTCCACTGAATCTTCACTTGGGCTGCAGATGTAAATGTGAATGCTGTTCTCCATAAAATCCAATCGTCGGCCATACATTATCAGATTTTAGAAACCAAATCCACGGGTCACTGAAGTTATTCTGATTAGGTGCGTATAGCTATATACTTGCTGAAAGAATTCTCTACCTTCAATTCTTGTTGGACTTTGTTACCTTTCCCGTTATATGTTCACTTTGGAACAGTTCTGAGCAACTGATTGACAGCCATCTGACACTAATCATCATTTTTCTTAGAGTGTGGTTATGCCTCAAAGATGACGAAGTTCAGTTGTACTTGACATAACGTATGCACAGAGATTCTGTTTCTATAGATCCCACTGTTCCTCATTTATCCATTCCAGCGCCATCAACCCAAGATTATCTCTGCAAAGCTGCCAACACTCTTCTTCAGCGCAAATCTCTTTCCCACTGACTAGCTTCCTTCCCTCCTCCTCTATTGCTGCGACCTTCTGTTCATTTTTCTCTGAAAAAATCTCACTCCTTCGCTTCACATTACAATCTCTTCTAGACACACACTCCGCCTTGCCTCATCCATCACTGATTCACCCCTTGCCTCTCAGCCACCGCTTCCAATTCTCTCTTCCGCACCCGAAGCAGAAGTGTCAATCCTCCTAAACTCTCTTTCCAGCAAGCAATGCAAACTTGATCCTAGCCCAATCTCTCTTCTAAAAGACCATGCCTCTCTCCTCGTTGCTGTAATCACCAAAATTATTAATATCTCACCCTACCGGAGGCTTGCTGATGGCTGACGGCAGAGACCAGTTTATTGTACAGAGACGCAAGAAAATTTTGGTGGAGTGGTGTTTAGTGAAGCCAGATTGGTATGGGTTTAGGAGTGAATTAGAAGAAGGGTTGTCGAGCAAGTCTCCCGCCTCTGTTTTCTCGACATCGCCGCATTCGACACCATCAATCACAGCCTCATTCTTCAACGACTATCTTCTTGGTGTGGCGTCTCTGGCACTGCTCTACTCTGGTCACAGTCCTACTTGTCTTCCCGATCCTTCTCTGTTAAAGCCTACAGCCACTGCTCGCAACTCCCTCTCTCCTGTGGTGGCCCTCAAGGCTCCGTCCTGGGTCTACTCATCTTCATCCTGTATACCACATCTTTAAGCCATCTCTAAATAAATAAAATCCTGCTGTGTTGACCACTAGCTCTACGCAGACGATAGCAATCTGTAAGCCTACATATCCTTCTCCACAAGCTCTTTTTCTAACTCCATCACACAGTTACTCATCGTTGTTAGCATAATCTCTTGATACACCGAGTACAAAATTTGTACAATAAGTTTTTTGTTTTTAGCATTTTTATTTATTGTCAAGAAAACAGATATTAGTAAAGTAATTGGAACATGTTTAGGCTGTTGAAATGAATGAATTTCTAGTGTAATAGTTACAGTTTAGTGTTCAAATAATTATAGTGTTCAATGTTCAAAACTAATATAGACAATATCCGGTAATTACAGTAACTGTTTGCAGTTTATGCAGGTGAGCTCAACATGTTCCTTGCACACATTACGTGTACATGCTGCACAGAAGCCCTGATCTTCCGCTGGCTGCAGCTGATGGTGCACGAGCTGGTGTACGACCACGTTTGGCTCTCTGCTCACATGAATCTGAACCATCGGGGGATTTCGTACTGGATGCTTGCGGCTGTCTACCATGACGATGATGATGCCACACGTCCAGTGCGCCCTCGAATCTGACCACGTCCTCTTGCAGGTCGTTTGGTGGCTGGTTCTTCCATCTCCAGCTCACTGGAATATGAGCTTCGGCTGGCATCATCATCGCCATCAGTTTTTACTGGCGTTGGAATGCAGTCTTCTTCGCTGGATTCGTCAACTTCTGATATTTCATCGTCGCTCTCGATCTCTCGTAGAAGAATATTTCTAACGTCTTCTGCATAATTTTTTCTCTTAGCCACAGACTACTGTACTTTCTCGTTTGACGTAATAATATTCCAGATAAACTGCTATTGTACTTCGTAATTGTGGTGTTTTCTGTACTTCCGTGATCTCTTCACCATCCAGGCAACCCGCTCCATCCGTTCATCCTCTTATCGCAGTCTTTCTCGACCACCAGTCACTACTCATCTCAAATTCTCCAACCAATCCATATCCAACATAGCACCATGCCTCTGGAACGATCTCCGTCTGAATTCCGCAGATTATGGGTTCCTCCATCTTTATTGCAACCCGTCCTCCATCCTTCTCCTCATGTTCCTCTATCTCTCAACCCCGGACTTTCCACTCAAAACTGAAGTCTCACCTATTCAAGTACTCCTACCTGACTCATCTGATCCTCCGCCTTCAAATTCTTTTCGCCCTAAACGACACCCGCCTTAATAGCTGTTCTGCCTCCTCTATTGATCTGGCCCTCTGGAAACTGGACTCGTACTTCCTTTGGACTATTCTTCTGGAAACCCCTCTTATCTTATCTTATCTTATATGATTATTTATAAAGCGCCTCTCACAGCATAGACTATTCAGAGGCGCTCCCAGCGTGTCAGCCCCGAGGGAAAAGAAAGGTCTTTAGGCAGCGGAGAGAAGAGGACGAGATCCCAAGCTATATCTTGCTACGGAGAGAGGGGGGTAAGTCATTCCAAAGGGAAGGGCCAATGATGGCAAAAGCACGATGCTGAGCCATCGAAGTCCTTGCGCGAGGGACAAGAAGATCAAGGCGGTCAGCAGACCGAAGAGGGCGGGAAGAGAGAGCAGATAGAGGTTTGCGCATTAGGTCACAGAGGTATTTAGGAGCTTTTCCCAGTTGAGTCCTAGAGACCAGGAGAAGAACCTTGTATTGGATGCGGGAAGCAACAGGAAGCCAGTGAAGTACATCAGTCATAAAGGTAGTTATGTGAGAGAAGCGAGGAAAACGGGCAATGAGCCTGGCAGCCGCATTCAGAACAGACTGTAGAGATGAAAGGCGCGCTTTAGGGAGCCCAGCAAACAATGAATTGCAATAGTCAATGCGGCAGCAAATGAAGGCATGGACCATAGTAGTAAACACTGAAGGAGAAACTGATCTTCTTACAGCCCTCAAACGCCTCAGATGATAGAAACAGGAACGTGTCAGGTGGGAGAGGTGTTCAGAAAACGAGAGGGTACTATCAAGGGTGACACCCAAATCCCGAACAGTGGATGAAAATGAAAAAGCAGGATAAATTGACGACAGGAGTGGGATATCAAGTTTAGAAAGTTGCTGCTTAGTGCCAAACCAGATCAGTTGGGTCTTAGAAGAGTTAAGGTTAAGTCGATTTGATGACATCCAAGAGTGGAGGTCATGTGACAGGGAATCAATGGATCCAACAAGGGAGATCTGCTGAGAGGATGAGCCTTGGACAAAGATCTGAACGTCATCTGTATAAAGGTGACCAGAGGTAAGGTGTTTAGTAAATATAGAAGGAATGTCAGCTGTGTAGAGTAAGTACAGAATGGGGCCAAGGACAGAACCCTGTGGGACACCATACTCAATCCTAACCCAGGCAGTTCTGGAGTCACCAAGGACAATCCTCTGAGTACGGTCCGAGAGGTAAGATTTGAACCAAAGAAGAGGGAGACCACTGAGGCCACAAGACAATTCAAGACGTCGAAGTAGGATTTCATGGTCAACCATGTCGAAGGCCGAGGAAACATCAAAAAGTGCTAGAAGCGTCAAATGAGACCTGTCAATGGCAGTGTAAATGTCCGAGAGAAGGGACAGGAGGGCAGTTTCCGTAGAATGGTGACCTCTAAACCCTGATTGACTAGAAGGTAGGAGTCCAGACTGTTCAAGATAGGGCAGAAGTTGAAGCGAGACAAGTCTCTCAAGAGTTTTAGAGAGAAAAGAAAGGTTAGAAATAGGACGATAGTTAGAACATACTTGTGAGTCAAGATTAGGTTTTTTAAGGGTAGGGAAGACAATAGCTTGCTTCTGAGATGGAGGGAGATGGCCCTCTGCTAGAGACCTATTGAACAAATATATCAAAAATGGGACAATATCATCCAAAACATTAGTAAGAATAAACGGAGGAAGCGGGTCCAGTTCACAAGATTTCTGGTTTGAAGAGCTGAGAACACGTCGAAGATCAGCCTCAAGGATGGGACGAAAGTCACCAAACTTGAAGTCCGTGTGTGTGAATTCAGGTGGAGGCGAGTCAGCGGTTGAAGCACGTAAGCCCGCAATCTTCTCTGTCATCATTCTGAAGAAATCATTGGCCGAAAACGCAGGAGAGGAAGACGAACGGGAGGCTCGGCCCAGGAGTCCCGAGATGGAAGACCAAAGACGTTTTGGGTTCTTTTCATCTCGAGCGACGAGTCTCTCCCAAAATTCAGCCTCCTTGCGGTGATAGAGACGACGGAGCGATCGGAGTTGAGTCACCCACGTCAGGTGGTCGGCCGGATCTTTCGAGCGACGGTAGCGTCTTTCAAGACAGCGTGTACGTCGACGATATTGGCGGCACTCGCTGTCAAACCACACAGCAAGGGGTCGCATGCGCAGTTTGACCCTCCGCTGAGGTAGTAATTTATCCAGTATTTCGTTCATGGTGGTGGAGTAAAGGTCAAACAGGTCAGCCACCGACAAGACATCCAGCGAAGAGGAGTCAGAAGCAAGTTTTGAGCAGCGAAGAGCATCACGGAATACTTGATAGTCCAGGGTCTTCCAGCCACGCACCATACGAATGGCATGTATGGGTTGCAGATGCAAGAAGGGAAGAGTTAGTTCAACGAGCGAGTGATCGGACAAAGTCGGCGGGTGAACGTGTAGATCACAGACAGATTTCTTCTTCTTCTTCTTCTTCTTCTTCTTCTTCTTCTTCTTCTTCTTCTTCTTCTTCTTCTTCTTCTTCTTCTTCTTCTTCTTCTTCTTCTTCTTCTTCTTCTTCTTCTTCTTCTTCTTCTTCTTCTTCTTCTTCTTCTTCTTCTTCTTCTTCTTCTTCTTCTTCTTCTTCTTCTTCTTCTTCTTCTTCTTCTTCTTCTTCTTCTTCTTCTTCTTCTTCTTCTTCTTCTTCTTCTTCTTCTTCTTCTTCTTCTTCTTCTTCTTCTTCTTCTTCTTCTTCTTCTTCTTCTTCTTCTTCTTCTTCTTCTTCTTCTTCTTCTTCTTCTTCTTCTTCTTCTTCTTCTTCTTCTTCTTCTTCTTCTTCTTCTTCTTCTTCTTCTTCTTCTTCTTCTTCTTCTTCTTCTTCTTCTTCTTCTTCCTTCTTCTTCTTCTTCTTCTTCTTCTTCTTCTTCTTCTTCTTCTTCTTCTTCTTCTTTCTTTCTTCTTCTTCTTCTTCTTCTTCTTCTTCTTCTTCTTCTTCTTCTTCTTCTTCTTCTTCTTCTTCTTCTTCTTCTTCACTTCTCTTCTTCTTCTTCTTCTTCTTCTTCTTCTTCTTCTTCTTCTTCTTCTTCTTCTTCTTCTTCTTCTTCTTCTTCTTCTTCTTCTTCTTCTTCTTCTTCTTCTTCTTCTTCTTCTTCTTCTTCTTCTTCTTCTTCTTCTTCTTCTTCTTCTTCTTCTTTAGGGACTAGCTCTGGATCTTTCAGAGATAAAATGCAATTTATCCTCAGAGTTCTTTCTCTCAGCCCTGTCCCTCTTCCGAGGTACCTGCTGGGCAGCAGGGGCCATATTTATTTTAAGGCGACCTGTATTCGCCTTGTCACAGTTTCATCAATTGGGTTATGCAGCTTTTCTTGGGGATGGCGACGCCACTCGCCTTCCCACTGCACCCTGATGTTACTGCCGCTGTTGATCCGCGACTGCTTATTCGTCAGGAATAAATCCCTGATTATTTCGCAGCTACCCTTCTTACTGAAGGCCGTTCCACAATCCGCCAATTGTGGACGCGCTTGGTAGCAGTTCAGCTCTGCCTCCAGCGATTTGACGTAGCGCTTGTGAATAAGCTGGTGCGTTGCGTTTGGCCTTCGAGTGGCGATTTAGACGTCTGGATGTAAAGATTACGATCACTAAATTCCTGCCGTAACCAATTCGATCCTCCGCCCTCCAAGTTTTCTCGTCCACTGAGAAATCCGCCTAAGCTGTTCTCTACCAGTTTTCTCTGGTCTCTCTGTGGCAACCGGACTCGGATCTTCCCAAGGCATCTCTGAACAACCCCTTTGATAGAAAGCAAGCAATTAGATCTCGTGAAGAAGCAGGTGAACTGCGCTTAGCCTTAGAGTAGCGCTTTAGAAATTCGGCGATTACGATTACGAAAACGACTATGCGTCAGCTGTGATGAATCGGACTAAATATAACTGAAGTTCTCATAAAATGACACAGAAAATACAGAGGATAGAGGAGAAAGTGTCGATATTCTCAGAGTCGGATGAGTTTATCCATCGAAAATCGCGTCAACTTTCCTCTGATGGCTTCCAGTTACCATCTCCGCCACATTTTAGTCGTAAGGCGAAAGATTTGTCAGCTTTAATCGTAGCAAGTATCTTTGAAAGACCAAAAGGTGCAATGTCCAGACTCGTAGGCCTGTCCGTTACCTTTATGCATCATCGTTACACATAATGCATTCAAGCATTCACATCAGTTGGTTTCCTTCTGAACTGCACACACATCCCAGAAAATTGTGGTAATCTGGAAAAGACTCCTTCAAGTTTACTTCATCTTGTACTTTTAGATATTCATCTGTGGCTTTTGGAACATTTTGCAGCAGGAAAATTAGGTCACTTACTCGAGTATTTGTTATTTCTTCAGACTTAAGCTCACAACTAATTATATTGCTGCCGCTTTAACCATCTAGTTCAACATTTCTGAATATCGTTGACATTTTAGCTTCAATTGCTATAGACCAATTGAAACCAAGGCCAGGGCGTCACATTTTCGGTGTACTAGTGTGTTTCCGCAACGTAGATTATTTTGTGCAGTCCAGACATGCGTGAACATGCACTAATTGCACAACTTACAATGGAAATCTAAAGCTTAGACCTTCCATGGCATGCTTAGTCAGTCTGGGTACTGACAGGACCGGCTATAAAAGTAGCTCGCATACGCAGACACGTTGATATGAGTTTGTACGCTAGTTGGCATGCTCATGGTATGCGGGCTAGATGGCATGTGTTTACACTTAACAATAGCAGTTATTATCTACAAGGCGATTCGTTACAGCTCAAATTTCTCATCTTCTTGCAACACGCACGATGGATTATGTAACATTACTGGCGAGTGTACTATTAAGCCTCGACGACGCATCTTATCGTCTATCGATTCTGTAAATGCATGTCTCTCAGTATGCTTTTACCTAGTGCAGCTTTTGACACTGTCGACCAACAGCTGCTACTTTCTAGACTCATTCAGAGACTCAGTAAGAGCTTCGGTGTCTCTGGGACTGTCTTAAACGGGTTAGTTTCTTTCCTCTACAATCGGTCTGTCTCAGCAAGTGTGTATTTGTACTGCTCAATCAAATCTTTCTCTCTGCACTGCAGGTGTCCCTCAGGGATCTGTTCTCGGTCCCCTATTCTTTACGATCTTCACTTCTCCAATCAGACGCAGAGCTAATCACTTTGGAGTCCAATTACGGCAGTATGCTGATGATACTCAGGTCTTCATTGCTCTGTCACCAACAGTTCAGTCCGGCAAAGTAATACTAGAAGAGTGCCTTTCATCAGTGCATGCATGGTTCTGCTTCAGCGGTCTTGCTATAAACCCAGATAAATCTGAGGCAATCATGTCTGGCTCACATCAACGACTGCGCTCGTCCTTTTCTCTTTCTAGCGTTTCTTGGTGTCACTGTTGTTCTGCTATCAGATATTTTCGAAACACTTGGGATCAATTTGGAAAGTAATCTCACATTCCAATCCCATGTAACAAACTTTCGCAAATCTTGCTTCTACCATATCAGGGCAATTCGTCATATAAGGTCTAGTCATACCAAAACATGTCACTGATCATAGCCTGGTCTTTTGTCTGCTCTCGCCTCGATTATGTCAGGGATAATCAGATCTTCAAGTCATCAGGCTTCAGCGCATTCAGAAGTCTCTGACTCGCGTCGTTGTGCGCGCACCTTCGCGTTCAAACCCATTAGCTGTGTTTAGTCAGCGGCATTGGCTTCTTGTCGAATTTAAAATAGGATTTAAACTGGCCTCTATGACCAATAGAACCCTTACAACGTGGACCCGTGCCTACCTACCTCTAACCACAATAACTGTCTACTAGTGGACACGCAGTCTGCGGTCTTCTGTAATTTGTGCTTTGGTTTGAAACTAGATAAACCCTAGTGTAATCACAATTTTTTGCTTAGGAAGTGACAACGTTGTATTGACAGACGTTAGACGTGTTTACTGCGCAATTGATTATCTTGCAATACTGACTTAGTTTGGACGAGAAGCAATAGTAGGGTCAAACTACGAAATAAATGTGGTGAACCCCAAAAAAACTGCAAGAAAACGTTTTATGATGATTTTCGGTTGCATTAGGTCTGGATAAGAACATACTAAAAGTTTACCGAAATCGGACCACCGGAAGGGGTCTAATTATGGCGCCAAAAAAAGATGGCCGCCAATAAGGAATGAATGACTCAAATGTACACAACTTGCTGAAATTTACAGAAGCAAATCATGTAACAATTTGCTAACAGGTGTTTCTAGACTAATTTGACCCTGCTGAAAACGAAAATCGCAGTTAGCAAACTGGATTTTTAGCGGTTGCATGGAAAAACAAGATGGCGGCCAAAATGGCGGCCAAATATCTTCGAATGGCTGTAAGTAAGGTCATGTATGTGATGGAAACATGATTTTAGAGTCTAAATTAACATTTTCGGGGTCAAGAATGCGATGGAACTAAAGACACACTGCTAAAAAACAAAATGGCGGACAAAATGGCGGCCAAATATCTTCAAATGGCTGTAAGTAAGGTCATATATGTGATGGAAACATGATTTTAGAATCTAAATTAACATTTTCGGGGTCAAGGAATGCCGAATGTCGAACGCTTGCAGAAAAGAGGCAAAGAGAGAGCAAGAAAAACTCATATTGCAGGCTTTTGGGCAATTTACTCCGGAAGGATGGGCCGACCACAGCATAACTTTTATGCTGGATCGTGAAAGTTGGGGCCGTTTGAACAACCAAGTCGCTTTGCGTGGCACAGCGGAGAGATCTGGGACCAGGCATGGAAGATACTGAGAATCAAAGCTCTTTGAGATAAGATGGAACGGAACCTGCTAGACAATATTATTATGACAATGAGCAATGAGACTTTAAACTCAACCAATGCAGATCCTCACACATGAACCTTGATATATGGTCAAACATAGGCATGTCGCCGATCAGATGAGCTGCAGGATTCAGGAATGATTGGAGCCAATTTATGCAGGTCTAACAACCTGTATTAATGACTTTGCCACAGTCAACTCTAGAGCATGTGAATGCACGCACTAGGGTTGTTAAGGTTTGAGTTGTAATCGAACGACGTATAGTGATAATCTGACGGTGGTTAAAGCATGTTCGACATTCACTTGCTCTGAGAGATTTAGTCCCTTGCTCAAGGTCACCCACAGATCGCCCACAGAATTGTAAAGGTCATAGTAGGAACGTTATGTAGCAGTTGCTGTCAGTTACTGTAGTAATAGTTTTCGAGATTGGTCACCTTTATAAAATTAAAATAAACAACTGGCGTTTCGTGTTCTCTTGTTTGAAATCTAATATTAAGAGTAAGAATCATGCACGTAGTTTGGAGTTAAGGCGAATGCAGCTGCAGTATAAGATAGGCTGATAGTCTAAGGAGCTAACTTTGAGAGAGTAGAAAGAGACGTTGCCCTCACATTTGCTGTGCAACATGTGCTGTCGATCTGAGACTTTGGCTTAAAAGTACTCAAAAGTCAATGCCGTTCGCAGTAGCTAGGATATGGCAACAGCAGAAGGATCACGTGATTAGCTAATCAGTTAATTGCATATCTAGACTTGAATAAATTGATACCTGCTCAGCAGTCGGGCTTCCGTAGAAATCACTCTACGTAGACTCTTCTGCTTCGCCTTCTATCTGACTTCTATGGCGCCATGGATCGTGGTCAGATAACTCTCTTAGCCCTATTGATGTGAGTTCTGCTTTTGACTCTGTGGACCATCCCATTCTTTTTCAGCGCCTCTCCACCTCCTTTGGGTCGGTCGGTCAGCCTTTGCAATGGCTCCGTTCCTTTTTATCTGAACGCACTAATTGCGTTGTCATAGGCTTCTCTAGGTCCCTCTGGGTACCTGCTCCATTTGGCGTGCCTCAAGGCTCTGTCCTAGGCCCCCTGCTATATCTTCTGTACACGGCTGACATCAGTTCTGTTTTGTCTTTTCAGGGGCTCCTGCACCAACTCTATGCGGATGATGTGCAGGCCTACATCCATTCCCATGCCTCTGACGCGGTGGCCTCTGTTCGGCTGATGTGCCAAGCCATTGATGTCCTTTCCTTATGGATGGCCTCCAATCGGCTTCTCTTAAATCCTACGAAGACCCAATTTATATGGCTGGGCAGCCTAGGCAGCTAGCGGGTGTTGATTTGCACCTGCTAACCCGGATCTTCCCTAATATTACTTTTTCACTTACTGTCCGAGACCTTGGTATCACCCTTGACCAAGAACTCACTCTTTCGCAGCATGTGAACCTGCTTACCCGAAGCTGTTACTATCAGTTTCGACAGCTCCGAGTGGTCTCCCGTTCTCTTTCACACGATGCTGCTGTTGTTCTCGTCCATGCTTTTGTTACCAGACCATTGTTACCATGTTACCATGCTTTTGTTACCAGACCATTGTTGCTCGATTTTAGCTGGTCTCCCACTCGGAGTCCTAGGGCGTCTGGATCGGGTTCTGCGCTCAGCCGCTCGACTTGTCGGGCGTATCCCCAAGTATGCTCCTGTTTCTGCCTACATGCGCGATGTGTTGCACTGGCTCCCTATCACGCAGCGTATCTCCTATCGGATCGCTTTCTTAGTCTCTCGTTGTCTTCTAGGCTCCGCTCCATCTTACCTTCGTAACCTTTGCCGCCCGGTGTCCGACGTCGTAGGGCGTCGGGCACTACGCTCCTCGACCAGAGTGGAGCTCTTGGTCCCACGTGCTCGTTCTTCTATTGGGCAGCGCCGGGCTTTCTCAGTTGTGGGTCCCCCCACTTGGAATGGGCTCCCACTGGAACTGCGATTACTACCTCTTAATAATTTGCCTGCGTTTCATAAATCACTTAAGTCTTTCTTTTTTAGCCGTGGCTGGATTGGGAGCGCACCTGAGTAGGTATCTTGAAGGAGCGCTATACAAATTTTCAGAATGAATGAATGAATGATTGAATGAATTATTTATTGCATCTGTCTGAAAAGTGTCTCTGGCTTCTCTGCTAAAAAGAAATCTAAATCTGCCTGTGTTTAGAAGCCAAAAGCCACATGATGACAGTTGGCCAGTACCAACGGAGTCATCGAGCCTTAATTAAGCAGACGAAGATGCCACAATGTACGAGTACAACGCGGAGAGCGCTATGACCATTTTACTTTCGGTGACCCTCATCCAGGGGCGCCTCGAGGTGTACGCGCTTACGCAAGTGCGTACAGCGCTGAACGGCTAAGAGATAAAAAAATACAACTGCAAAGTGATATTATTAAATTATAAAATTATGATTAAGTAACTTAGGTAAACTCACAGTCTAACATCATCTAGTGAATTAGTAGGCTAAGTACGGTAACTTACTAAGCATAGTAGTGCAAGCACACGTACGTCAGTGACGTAATTATTTACAGCGTTCATCAACTGCAAACCAAGCGACAGGATTCCTTCGCCCAGTTATATGACGTAGCTACAGAATTAGCATCAAGATTAAACATTGACGTACGGATGCCTAGTGTTTGGCTCGGGCAAGCAGCCTCAGCGTGCAAATGCACTATCACAAAGTGTAGGCCTAGATGAACACTTCAGAATTAAACTGCACAATCATTTCTGGGATCACCTCGAACAAAAATTCAAACACGTCAGTTGAATGCTCATGATCGAATTCAAGCTTCACATCTACTACCTCAGAATGTCGGCTGCATGACAGATTCTCAGAGGACAAGAATTCAAGAAACTTACGAACAGTTTATTTCAATACAAAGTTTTGAGTTAAAAGCCCGGGGGTGATAGAGGAACATGAGGAGGAGGATGGAGGACAGGTTGCAGTGATGATGGCGGAATGGAGAATCTGCGGAATTCAGAGGGGAGATCATATCAGAGGCGTGGTGTTGTGTTGGATATGGCACGGTTGGAGAACTTGAGATGAGTAGTGACTGAAGGTCGATAAAGACTGAGATAGGAGGAGGAGGATCGGGTGGAGCGGGTATCCTGGATGGTGAAGAGATCACGGAGGTATTCGGGTTGGGAATATTGTAGGGAGTTGTAGGTTAGTGATAGGACTATAAAGTGAACTCGCTCTGGGATTTTTAGCCAATGGAGTGATTTGAGGATGGGAGTGATATTATGACGTTTGGGCGTTCTAATGACAGCCTCGGCTAAAGAGTTTTGAATACGTTGCAAACGCTTGATTTGGGTGGATTCAAGGTTGAGGAAGAAGGAATTGCAATAATCAAGCTTTGAATTAACAATGGAGGTAGCAATGGTGGAGGCAGTTTTAAGGTCAAGCATAGGCCGGATGCGTCGGAGGTCACGAATGTGCATGAAGCAGGAGCACGCAAGGTCGGAGATGTGGTTAGAGGAGAGATGTGGATGAAAAGTAATACCAAGATTGCGGAAAGGGGAGTCAGAGGTGAAGGTAAGGGAAGACGAGTCAGTAGATAGGTGTATGGAAGGGTCAGAAATTTTCTTGATTTGGTCAGGAAGGCCTATGATGATTAATTCAGTTTTGGAAAGGTTAAGGCAGAGAATATTGGATGACATCCTCTGTGAGATAGGGTTAACCACGTTGAATAATTGTGTGATAGAGGTGGAAAAAGAGCTTGGGAAAAGGATATGTAGAGTTGGGTGTCATCTGCGTAAAGATAGTGGTCGACAGAGGAGGATTTTATGAGATGGCTTAAAGGTGTGGTATAAAGGATGGAGTGAACCCAGGACGGGAGCCTTGAGGGACACCACAGGAGAGAGGGAGGGCTTGCCAGCAGTGGCTGCAGGCTTTAACAGAGAAGGATCGGGAAGACAAGCAGGACTGGAACCAGAGTACAGCAGCGCCAGAGACGCCAAACCAAGTAGATAGTCGTTTAAGAAGGAGGCATTAAATACACGTTAAATACACGTTAAATACACGTTAAATACGCTTTACAATTGTTTCAACTGTCCGACGCACAGAGGATTTTCAAAGAAATTTTCACTGGTGAGGATATTTTGAAACAGGACATTTTTCGTGCGTGATTTTTAGTCAAAATGCACTGAATCAGAGAAGTTGGGAAAAGGACATATATTTGTAGCTGATGCAGAAAGCGCCATAATGACTCATTATTTATGAGGATTTCAACTTCAAGCCTCAAGGTCATAATAAAGGTCATAAGACCACGTACGCGTGGTCTCATGCACTGGCGGCGATCTTGCTTGACAGGTTGGGGGACACGGGACACTATGGAACTGATCCGGTCAAAAAATGGGTTAAAAAATTTATCGCGCTCATGCGCGATAATATTGTTTAAACCTTTTTCTGGTATTTCTTACAAATTTCTGGGGCGACTGTATACTGTGTCCCCCTCCCCACTGCTAAAGATAGGGGTATTGTCCCCTCGATCTTCCCGGGATTGCCGCCCATGGACTATCATGCCCGTTGTGCGTACACACAAAAATCCTGGAGGCGCCTCTGCCCTCATCTGATATTCAAGCATGTTGTTGAGAATCTTCGTGGCAACTACAGAGCACCAAACTACGTCTAGATGGTGTACGACATGCCTCAAGCATACAAGGCCACGAAGAGCAAGATGTCGCTGAAGATTCATTTCCTGCTTTGACACTTCGACTTCTTCCATGCTTATCTTGGTGCAGTCAGCGACGTACTTGGTAAAAGGTTTCACATTGCAACGATAGAAAAGCGCTATCAGGGCAATTTGAACGCATAAATGTTGGCCGACTATTTTCGGACACAGAAACGTAGAGCATCATAATTATGCTGAGTCCAAACGGAACTCAACAGCAAGACACTTTTAGCGCAGTTATGTCACATCATTGTTCAATTAAACTGGCTATATTCAACAAAACTTAATTCTCACGATACTCCCCAGTTTCCCGTGATACAGTCAATCTAACATAAGATTTTACTTGTGTTCACGGTGAAGCTGTCTATCACAATCACCAAGAATATTTCAGGAAGCAAGACTTTTAAAAATCTTATCTAGTGTTAACCGCGCTTCTCAGACTCCAGAGAGAGATCGGTCCAATTCAGGTCACGTTGACACGTGAACCGAAATAAATGGAGTGCTGATGTACAACTAGTTAGCACTATCAGTGAGTTCTTATTTTGAAGGATTTTACGTATCCGGTGCGACGCCACAGAGCTGTGTTTTGAGAGATTACAGAAAACTTTCCTCCATTTGGAGAAGCGATGCACCTCAGACAATATATTGAAAATGGGTTGGTTTCCGGGATTTTTTTCAAATAATTCCTATCTATTCGTATTTTCAGAAGAAGAAATCAGTCGACGAGGTCTAAAGAGAAAACATTCTAATGATACTGAAGTGACTGAGAATTTGCAACAGATGGCATCAACAACAGGTACTTACAATCCGCACTCCCAAATTTACGTGCAATTATTACCTGGTTCAGAGGATACAACTTTGTATGTAGGTTTGTCGAGAGAAAAAGTGACTGAAAAGTGTTCAGTCACTTTGCAAGATAGGAACTATTAGTCTGCCAAACACAGTTGCATGTAATTAAAGAACACTTATAATACTAACATCATATCTATCGAATTTACTGACGGGGCATAGCTTGAAAACTTGATCACGCAAAATGGTATACATCTGGAATCCAACCAATTTTTAGAACCTGTTTCTGGTTCCAACGGCTGAAGATAGAAAATAAATTGCGTGTGCGTTTTTCAACGAATACAAAAGATCATCCTGTTATGAACAGGAAAATGTTGGCGCACCATCGCTTTGTGTTGCCTTGTACATACCTATTATGGGTCTGCATAAGTGAACCTATATAAAAATTTATCGAAGGTTCAATTGACCCACAAGACCAAAATATCCATATTCCATTCAATAGCAGCTTATTACTAAGTAACACGTAAAGTTGTCATTGTGAATTAAAGCGAAATTTGCCAAATAAAATTAAAACGACATAGTAGTCAGAAATGTGTTTAGCATACGTCAATATCTCTTTTCTTGCGAATGTTTCTTCCAGAAAAAATTAGGCTGCGCGCAATTGATGACTTCAGTCCCGAACAGATGAATAGAAGAGACGAAAAGCAATTCCAGAATATTTTAGAAAGAGAAGGAGTTACAATTCAGAAGAAATCTTACACAATGGCGCTTTCGTTTAAAAGAGGAGACAAGATGGAGACAATTATTTCCGAAAACATCGGGTAATTATAAACTATGCAGGAGACAATTTAGATTGGCCATAAATCATGAAAACATAATTAGAATATTCTTCTCTAAATGCCTTTCATTTCTAATTTTGGTGTGTAAATGAGCAATTGAAAATTCATTGTAAATAGATTTGATCTTAAGAAAAGGCCGTGCAGTGGATAAATTTAAGATGTTGTCTAGCTACAGCAGTATAATATCATAGGCTAACCATATAGTCTTTGACTAAAGATGGTAGATAATACTTCAAGATAAGAACGTAATATTATAACCCCGAACTTTAATCCGTACTCTGACTTCCACTAAGACAAATAATTTCCATTTAGGTTTACAGGTTATGAAGCACTGGACTGTAGCAATCCACAGAATTCCGAAACAGTCCTTATTGATTGCCTTTCTGTGGTTATATCTGAAACTAGAATTGTTGTTGGTAAACGAGCATCTTCGGTTGCTAGACCTAAATATTGGAATTCCCTCTCTGTATTAAATACAAATTTTGGTCGTTCTATTCAGTCATTTGTCCAGTTGCCTACCTGACTGCGGCTAGGTTATGATCAGGCACGTAACTAGGATTTTTCGTTTGGGGGGCTTAAACCTTGAACATGGCAACATTTATACAGTGTTCATACGAATTTTAGCCGTAAGCATACAACAGCTTGACTTGTTTGGGGGGGCTTCAACTTCGTTTGGGGGGGCTTAAGCCCCCCAAGCCCAACGCTAGTTACGTCCCTGGTTATGATGTTGCTTCGGTTAGTGCTTTGTGTATTAAATACCAGCTCTATTAGATTTTCTTATTGAGAATAATAATTAAATTTCACGGCTCTTGCAGTGACACGGAAGGATGGTGGAAGGTGAGGCATTTGGAGAATGGAAACATCGGTTTCATACCAAGAAATCGCATTGTAATTGGTTAGTGTCAAAGGTGTTGCTACTATTGATTTGGAACTTGAGAATATTCTTTGGGCACTGTAAGACGGATGTTTGTAGGATTTTCGAAGCCTCATAGACTGTTAGGTTGTCCAGACTAGGTTTCAGGAAATAGCCTGCCCTTTGAAAGTAGATAATCGGATTGAATACGTTTAGCATTCAAATGTTCGGAACTCGATACTAAAACATTTAGTATTAGATTATTGTTGGCTGCTGTTATTCAGCTTATTTTGTCGAATATCAGAAACCAATAATATTTTCCGTTTGCATAGACTAACATTTTTTAGTTTAATTAAAATGTATTCTGGAACTTGCATTGTTTGTGAATATGCAGTAAATTTCACAAAAGGCATTCTGGAAAATGTATCTCCACATTTGTTTTGTATTTTAAACAGAAACAAATTACCAGCCTTCTAAGACAAAGGTAAGTTAGTCAATCTGCTTCATCTAACTAATTCATAACAAATTATAAGCTTTCGCAAACAATCTCGAGAAATATCCTCTCTTGTACTTTAAATATTTTTGGATTTCAATCTGACTCCGAAACTTGATTAGGTTTAGACGCCAGTTTAATAAAAATCAAATCTATTGAGTTTGATCTCATCAAGCGCCGAAACATCAACTTGTCTTCCTGGCTATAGCTTTTACTGCACTTGAAATGCAAGCTCATGACATTTAATCTAAAAATTGAAGTTTGAGGACATAAAATCGGGTTCGACAATAAAAGTTTTTGTTGAAGGTGTATTTACTCATCTTTATTATTTCATTTCCTGTTGTGACACCTGCATGATGAAAATTTTCTCGTACTATCATAAGCTTAATTTACATATTATTGTCACTTCACACTTTCAGAGTGGAAATAAGCGTTCCAAGGATAAAACTGTGTCCATTTCCAATTCGTATTGACCACTTCACTATTATACTTGGCCTATTGACTTTCAGGACCTATAGAATCGCTGACGACTCTATCTTTTCTATTTTTGCGTGTCTGGAAAGCCTTATTTTTAAATCTCTAAAATATTTTTTGAATAGCGACTCTGCGCTAGGTCTCTTTCCAATCCGCATAAGAATATCACAGCTGATGGAAAATTGATAAAGGCCATAACCATGTCACATGCCTAATTTGCGTGAAATTTTGTAGAAGAAAAATTTAATCGGATGTCTCTATTAAAACTTTTATGAGTGCAGTTTCGAAGTCCTCAAGAAACCTCTTAACATTTCAACATCTCAATTACACCTATACCGAGCCAGAAAAGTTATTTTAACCTGTTCAGGTGTTTTCGCCACTGACAGTCATCTGTGAAAGGGGTATCCTCACACATAGGGCCTACGTAGTTTGCTTATAAACTGCAGTAAGTCCCCTTCATCACAGGATGTCACTGTTCATCTAGTAAAGACAACTTTTAGACATAGAGACAAA
The DNA here is from genome assembly GCA_963556255.1 of Allolobophora icterica. Lineage (NCBI taxonomy): Eukaryota > Metazoa > Annelida > Clitellata > Crassiclitellata > Lumbricidae > Allolobophora > Allolobophora icterica. The sequence goes on along the minus strand of OY744611.1, from coordinate 7,185,874 downwards.
TTTCTTAGTAATTCAGCTGACGATATCGTTCTATTTGTTAAAATATCTTTAAATTTCATTATAGGCATAGGCCTAATTCTTTATATGGAGTTGTCTTCAATAGTGGCTTTCACTTAAATTGTCGCTATATCCTACGATTTCATCAGTAACTGCCCTTGCCCTCTTCGCCGCTGACATCGCAATTGAAACTCGATTCCTGATGCATGACAATTAGCCTAACCGAACTGCTTGTCGAGCCATTTAACCACGGCTGTACGGTTCCGGTTTGATGGACAGTCAAATTTGATCTCGGCCCGGACATTCTGCAACTAATAATGGAACAAGCCTCCATGATTTTTATGCTGAAAAATGCGCATAATAAATGAGGCCTCTAAATCCATAAATGCCCTAGTGTTACTAAAATTCAAGCAACACTCAGAAGGATTTTTGATAGAAGGCTCTACTTTCATGGTAAAAAATTACAAAGAACTCTCTGCCAGCCATAACGCATTTTATCGTTAAGAGTACCAAATTTATTGTTCATTTATTATTATTATTTTTATTATTAGGCCCCTATTATTATAATAATTATTATTATAATTATTATTATTATTATTATTATTATTATTATTATTATTATTATTATTATTATTATTATCACATCAATTAAGGACGATTGCATTGTTTTATGACCAAGCATCAATCGATGACGCTGAATAATTTCGGCTGAAGAACTTGCACAGTGTCCCTACACAATGACCGTCCCAAGGAAGGCTAGAACTCTTTACATTCACGTTACAAGGCAAGCGCTACATTCAATCGGCTACCGTGTCCACTATCGATTTTTGTCGATTATCTGTGGCGCTTTAAGATTCGGAAATTCAAAAGAGAATAATAAATGTACCGTTATCAAATTAAATTACCAGTATTATTTTAGAATCCGGAATCTTTGGTGTTAAGAGAATTTACCGTTTCATTTATGATTGCACTTAAACATAACTTTCACCGAACGCTTCGGTCTCGTAGGCCTAAGTGCGAGACTAAACATGGTTTTTACATTTTACTGGACTTTGAATAAACAATTCAATAAATTTTTCCACTTTTTGGTAATTATGACTTTCTGATGGTCATACATGACCCTATTTGAAAGAGTCTCTTCTTGAACCCAGTAACCAAAACGGAAGTCGATGCAATGTTACTGGGAAGCTTCTATGGAATTGGCAAATCACGTAATTAATTTGAGTCACTAAAGCGATAAACATTATAAAGCTATATTTCTTTTTCAGCTGAATGAACTTCCATTGGAGCTGCTGGATGTCGTCTTAGAGAAGTCGTTTCTGCACTGGATACTGAGTTCTTCACCAAAGCAGAGAGACGAAGACGTCATCAAAGCTTTAGCATCAGTCGACTTCTGTTGGTTTCAACGAATAACAAGACAAAGATTTAAGAAAAGAATTTGGGGGCGGCTCAAAGGTAGAGTGGCCTTATAGCATTTTGTAATCTGCAGGCGTTATGTGCAAATGTTCCCTCTAAGCGGCGAGGGTGCGCAACCGCGTAAGCACCTGTAACGCCCGCCCACTGGACGCCACAGGTGGCAATTTTTTAATGCTTCAAAATCAGGCAAAAGTTGTTCATTTTTGATGTTCAGATTTTAATGCAAATTAAGCCGCACAGCGTCGATGTCACACTACACAGCACACTATAATAGTGCTTTGAAACAATGGCACGTTCATCTGCATCACGTGGTCACCGTGAAGATGAAAAATTGTTGCCAGTGTCTCTTGCAGTTAAGGCGCAGCAGATGACGAGGCTTGCGCACCTGCATTAGAGGAAACGTTGTTTATACCTAGGATTATCACACTAATTGGCCATCCAGCAAGAAATATCCATTGTGTGAACAGTTTTATCTGATCTAAGAAATCTATTTTTTTTCATCAAACACATATATTCTGACTCGCAGGGCCGGGTTATACAGGTTATTTGGACCCTAGGCTCTGTAGTGATGTCCTGTACCCACACAGCCCTTTTGTTATCAGTGTATATATTTAATGGATTGTGTTGTGGTGTGTAGCTTGTAATTGAATATAAGTTAAATAGAATACAATTTAATTTATTAATGTTAATTAATGAATCAGCATCTGATACCAGCATTTTAAGGATAATAATATTTGAATAGGTTTGAGGCTATATTGGAACTTCGAGATTATTATAAAACGATGTGGATGTACCTGATTTGACGAATTGAAATGTAACGAACTTTCATCACAAAGTCGTCTGCTCGGAATCTATGTGATGCTACTGGACGGTAATTGCGTGGAGAAGATTCAGTTATGGATTTGACGTTGAAGATGGCCGTTGATTTCGAGATCTGTCGCGTTGCAAGCTCCTGATCTCATAGAAAGAAGGATTAGTTATTCTCAATAGACGGATAGTTGGTGATGTAGAGAGGTCATTGTGAGTTTGGACCTCTATTTGCGAGTTGTAGAGACGTTGTTTTATCGAACAAGAAAATTGAACGAACAGTTTATGTGGTGCGGCTGATTTGCCATAAGATTAGTCAGACATTCGAACGATTCAAGATCTATCTAACTCGAAGTTTAGTGTGTGCGAAGCGAACGGTTCGTGGTCGACACACTTTGATCGTGTACTGAACGTTCTTTTGGGAAGAATTACGCAGTCACGGGAACGGTTGAAGACGGATTCAACGAAGAACAGTTAGGCCTACTTGTCCAGAGGACACAACGACCAATCGGCAAAATTTACATGGAAAAACCGAATGGCGCCTATAGTGAATACACCTTGGTCTTGTTAGACAACTTTCTTGAGTCTATTTCTAGAGGTTAGATAGGCACATAAAAGATATAATTATAAATATAAATACAGATGCTGGTTAGGTAGGGCCTAGCGAGACGTAGACATGTTACAGGCAATTCGTAAAACCAGGGATTTTGTAAAATGCCTGAAATTTTTAGGCAATTTGTAAAATCCCTGATTCACTCAGGCATTTCACAAAATTCCTGAAAAAACCAGGGATTTTGTAAAATCCCTTAAATCTGATGACAAAATTTGACAGATTGCCTGAAATGAAAATGACGAACATAATCGAAGTTTATTATGCACACAAACCTTATTTTCAAAGGATTAACATTTGTACATGGTATGGCCATATATTTTAGCTTCAGTTCTCAAAAGCTACAGCATTTTTTCTGTTTTCACACTACATACTTGAATGACATCGACACTTGATTTATTAATTATTAATTGACAGATTAATTTTTCAAAGGGAAAGTGAAGTTGTCGAGCCGGATTAACAATCCGCCCCAAAACTTCACTTTCCCTTTGAAAAATGTGCACCTATTTGTCTTGCAACACCCAGCGAAGTCTGAAGTTGCAGGATAATTGAAGTTGTTGATACCTCACAACAAATTTATTAATAATACCGCTCGACTTTACTTTCCCCTAAAAAATTTGCACTTATTTGTCTTGCAGCGCCCAGTGAACTTTGATTGCCTATTTCCCCATAATTCTTTGATGTGCAGTCGCAACAATTGGAAGTTGACCGATGTATCTACCGATTGGCTGAGATTAACTGTGGTCAGAAGAGTACGCTTGCTATAAATTAAAACCCAGTAAGCACTATTTAATTTCTGGTTTTTCTTTGTTAGGTCAGTTCTAAAATTAATATGTCAATTAATAATTAATAAGTCAGGTGCAACAGTCGATGTCATTAGAGTATGTCGTGTGAAAACAGAAAAACTGCTGTAGTTTTTGAGAACTGAACTTAAAATAAAATACCATCTAAAAATATTAATCCTATGAAAATAGGGCTTGTTTGCCAAAAAAACTTTCAGACATTTTACAAAATCCCTGGTTTTACAACTTGAGAACTGAACTTAAAATAAAATACCATCTAAAAATATTAATCCTATGAAAATAGGGCTTGTTTGCCAAAAAAACTTTCAGACATTTTACAAAATCCCTGGTTTTACAACTTGAGAACTGAACTTTAAGTAAAATACCATCTAAAAATGATAAACCTTTGAAAATGGGGCTTGTTTGCATAATAAACTTCGATTATGATCGTCATGTTCCTTTCAGGCAATCTGTCAAATTTCCATCGTCTGATTTCAGGGTTTTTACAAAATCCCAGGTTTTTTGGAGGGATTTTATAAAGTGCCTGAGTGAATCAGGGATTTTACAAATTGCCTAAAAATTTCAGGCATTTTACAAAATCCCTGGTTTTACGAATTGCCTGTAACAGACATATAATATAGATTGATTGTTTAGCTTGATGACATAGCATTTGCTATTTGCATGTATTCTGTTGACCGAACTGTGTTATAAAGAGTATTTAACGAATAGTTGTGGTGCGGCTGATTTGCCATTTATGCATTATGGTATTCTATTGACCGAACTTTTTAATTTATTAAAACACTAGCAGGTTTACCCGGCGTTGCCCGGGGTTATAAGTTTCAATCCCTGTAGCGAATAAGCAACAAATTTAGGTATAAGTTTAAATCCGTTTAGCGAATAAGGAAGAAATTTAGGCGACCTGTGGGGGAGACTGCTTCGCAGTCTAGGCGTGGACTGACTGCTTCGCAGTCTCCCGTGGACTGACTGCTTCGCAGTCGAAGAGGGTGAACCCGGCGTTGGCGGCTTAAAGAAAACGCCTGAAATCTAGCCGTGACTGCCCTTAGTTGTGCAAAGTCTTTGAACATACAATTTTCCTGTAACACGATGAATATAGTTCGAATCGATCGTAATTAAATTTTGTGCGAAAGTAAACAACGTCGTTGTGCGCAATACTGCGCATTATTATCTCGTATAATGACGTTGGGGAATACCCGCGCCATAAATAGAAGCGCTTGGCAGTGGAAGACAGCGGTGTCGTAATGCGTATTATTAATGACGTTGGGGAATACCGGCGCCATAAATAGAACCGTTTTGCAGTGGAAGCGTGAGGGACGGTCGGTTGGGTAGAGTTTTGGGGGATTTTCACCATGTTAGCGGTGAAAAGGGGGTACGCGAACCCCTCCACTGGGTGTCCGGTGCCGAGGCCGACACAGCAGTGAAGGTTTCGAGTGAAAAGGTGCAAAATTGTAGAAGTTAAGCCCGGTCAAACAGACAGACAGACAGACACACTCACACACACACAGAATTCTCGCTTTATTTATATAGATATATTTATACATTATGTAGGGTTTGTCTCACAGCACTGTAATACCTAATGATTCGCCTACATCCAACTAACCTTGGTGCAATTGATTGAACTACAAGTGGATCGCTGGCATTAGATTTAATACTAAACTCCCAGACCAAAGGAAGGCGTCACAGGCACAAAGTATTATGTGCCTTCCCCTTTCTCACCCCAATTTCGGAGGGGTGTCTAATGGCGTGTTATGCTTTCAGATGGGTGCAGCACGAAGTTATAGCCGACGATGCTTTGCAACCCAGCAACCTTCTACATCTATATAAATAAAGCGAGAATTCTGTGTGTGTCTGTCTGTCTGTTTGACCAGGATTAACTTCTACAATTCTCAACCTTTTCACTCCAAACCTTTACTACTGTGTCGACCTCGGCATCGGACACCCAGTGGAGGTGTTCGCGTACCCCCTTTTGACCGCTAACATGGTGAAAATCCCCCAAAACTCTACCCAACAGACCGTCCGTCACGCCGCTGCAAAGCGGTTCTATTTATGGCGCGGGTATTCCCCAACGTCATTAATAATGAGCACAACGACGTTGTTTACTTTCGCACAAAATTTAATTACGATCGATTCGAACTATATTCATCGTGTTACAGGAAAATTGTATGTTCAAAGACTTTGCACAACTAAGGGCAGTCACGGCTAGATTTCTGGCGTTTTCTTTAAGCCGCCAACGCCGGGTTCACCCTCTTCGACTGCGAAGCAGTCAGTCCACGGGAGACTGCGAAGCAGTAAGTCCACGGGAGACTGCAAAGCAGTCTCCCCGACTGCGAAGCAGTCGTCGCCAGAGGGCGACTGCGAAGCAGTCAGTCCACGCCTAGACTTCGAAGCAGTCTCCCCCACAGGTCGCCTAAATTTCTTCCTTATTCGCTACACGGATTTAAACTTATACCTAAATTTGTTGCTTATTCCCTACAGGGATTGAAACTTATAACCCCGGGCAACGCCGGGTAAACCTGCTAGTGTAATATAAAGCTCATTGGATGCCAAACTATAATGTAAACGCACAACATCTGGTGATTAAACACTGCGTCGGATGAGTTCCTTTATTCTGCGGAGATCCTATTAAGCTGCATTGCTCGTCTGTTGGAAGTTCGGTCCTGCTGAAACTGCAACATTTATTAGGCCTTGTCAGATGAGTGCCAAAATCTACAAAGCTTAGTTAATGCACCGATGTTCGAAATGCTTTGATACTCACTAAGACGAAGAATCTTATCAACTTTGGGAGCAATTTTTGAGATGTAAGTATACTAATGTTTAAATTCACCAAACTAATGACTAGCTTTTCCTCATCGGTCTCGCGTTCCCTAAAGGCATTTCTGTTTCCCCGTAGCTTCTGTGCTGAGAGCGCCTCTGAATAGTTACTCTCGAGAGTCTCTTTATAAATTTAGATACAATACAATACTATACATTCGTTAGTATGACCGCTAATGTAACAAAGCTGTGACGTCGTTCGAAAGCAATGTTAGTTTTGATGTTTTTAGATTTCTGTGGAAAAACCAAAAAAGCCTCTGCAATAATAAGAAACAATCGAAATTATCTCCTGGACAATATTCAATTGAACGACGAGTTAATCGCTACAATGCTGTCTTTTAATTGCATAACGGAAGAACAAAGTTACTTCATTCAACGACAACGCTCAAACTGCAACGAAACCAAAACGAAACAGCAAAGTCATATCATTGAACGACAACATTCAAACCAAGATATGAAAGCCGAGCTTTTGTATGTTGTGAAATCTTTCGACGAGACAATGTTTTCAAACTTCTTGAAGTGTTTTCGACAAACAAAGCAGAAGACAGTGGCAAGGATCATGGAAAACGGAGGAGGTTAATAGTTCAAATGTTATCTAAATCTCATGTAATTTGGTATATAATTAGAATACTAGATAAGCATTTGTATCGAAATCGTTTTGAAACATGTTATAGATTCCGGTCGTTTCGTCAACGTCTAGCGGAAATTAACCAAATATGAAGGAACAACAACAGAAAATTTCTAGCAGTACTTTATTTGTAACATTCAGCTTCTAGTCTGAGCTATTTTTTATCGCTCATCCAGCTTCTAGTTTGAGCTATATTTTCATAGATAAGCATTTGTATCGAATCACATGAAAATCGTGTTGAAACATAATTATAGATTCGGGCTTGGGTTATATTTTCATCGCTCTTTCAGTTTCTAGTTTGAATTTTACTATGACAGTGTAAATAATACAAAATAATTTCCGACGCTAAAACCCAGGTTTATGAAAATATAGCTGAAACTAGAAGCTAGAAGAGCGATGAAAATAGAGCTCAAAGTAGAAATTTGATGGCCGATAAAAAATGGAGCTTAAATTAGAAGCTGGGTGGCCGATGAAAATATAGCTCAAACTAGAAGCTGGATGAGCGATGAAAACAGAGCTCAAACTCTAAGTTGGATGTTACAAATAAAACACTGTTACAAATTTCGGTTGTTCCTTTATGAGGGTTTGGTTCATTTCCGCTAGACGAACAGTTCGTTGACGAATCGTCCGTTGACGAACAGTCCGTATGGCCATAATATATGCCTAAGTAAGTAATTCCCTATTTTATAATAAATTATCCTCTATTGTGTTAGATAGGACTAATAGTGGTGAAAACTTGAGGATTTTTTTCCCGGAGACATAGGCGATTGCCAGTGAAACCAAGACAGTTTAAAGTATACAAAGCTTTTATTATTATGTTACCCCATATCGTGTTAGGTAGGCCTAGGCCTACTAGTAAAATAGTCGCTTGATTAGCTTCATATAAATGTTTATACATTAAGCAAGCTACATCCATGGCAACCTTAGATTCTTAAGGAAAGCTAAGCTTATAAAACTATTCTGGCACTTTTTAAGGGAAACACGAGAAGAGTAATTTCTCAAGAAAAGTTCAAGTGGGAGAAAGTGAAATTAAGCTGGCGTGCAACAGGGTCTAATAAGTAAATTAGTTCGATGTATCTCTACGCCTTTAAACAATTTCAGTATTAACTATATATATATATTAAATTAAAAAACATTGATCATCTGCAGCTCCAGTGTGCTTCGTGGACTAGATCGAGTTACTTTGCGGACCTACGCTTTTCACGCACACTTCTTCTTGCAAGGTCACCATTTTCATCAGCTTCCTCTTGTCAGCCATTAGTTCCAAATCCAAAGAAAACGTAATTCATTGGTGTTGGCTTTTATGGTTCCTAATCTTAATGGGACCGTAGTCTACCTCAGTTTATTCTATCGACAGTTGAAGATTTTCTATCTTGGAATCTAAGTTTTTACGCCCATTCATAAATTGACGCATTAAAAATACTTGATTAATGTCCTGTTAAATATCTCACCAATCGATTGCACACGTTAAATTTGAGGTCCTTAAATTAGACTAAAGTCCACATTGGTCACGTATCTACAACCTCCAGAATAATCTTCATTTCACTTCGTAACTCCATAATAATTGATTTAATTCGACTGCAATTAATTTACTAAAATTACCTCTAAGAAATTAGTTAGACATCTGAAATGCTTTGTGCTTTTAGTCGTAATAAAAGTTGTGATGCGAAATCGTGATGCAGAGTGTACAACGTCAGTGAACACACACAACATCCATGAAAATTTCGAAGATATTCGAAACAAAACAAAACCATGGTCACACTTAGCGGATAAACTCATCAGTCAACTGAATGAGAAAGGCATTGAAATCCTGAACTCTCAAGTGGACAGACAGACTGTGGTCGTTTGGATCTGGTGTCATTCACAAGCAGCCCTTGAAAATATTCAGAGGCTGTACGAATCGAATAATCTCAGATATGTCTTATTTGACGTTGCAAATATTCAACCATCTAATTCTGACAGCATCCAATCGATAGCAATCAACATTGATAGGAATCAATTCAAGCAATCACTTGGTAAGTTCTTATAAAAACACTCATCGCAAAGGAATTTCAAAACATATATAAAATTATATATCATGGAAACACACACCTTAGTAGAGTAAAGAGAAACAGCAAGATGTTGAAATGTATATGAAAAGGCCGTTAATTTATGCGAATTTAGTGACAGGAAAACAAAAATAAGAAAATTTGAAGTAGAGGATGAACAAATGTCTGTCACAGAAGAAACCCCTATCCACTGAGAAAGGTAATAAGAAGGCGCTATATTTAGGCCAGTCTAATGTAGCCTAGTATGAGTGAGACTAAGAGATGCAAGACAGCGCTTGTATAATTCACCAGAATGTTGAAACTGACAAGGCAAGAACGTTATTCATGTCAATCAATCAATCAATTAATCAATCAATCAATCAATCAATCAATATATCTTTATTGCAATCAATAACAACAATCAGTCATAAGAATACAGATCATGTACGAACAGAAACTTCTGTATATCTAGATTTAATAAAATAAGATATATTCCGTCTTATCTGAATGCTGAAATGGTGCTATCGATGACAATCATGGGTGACCCAAAGGGATGGAAGTCCCGCTAAGGAGGGATACCCGACCAAACAAATTATCATCTCTTTGTAATGACTGTTCGAATAGAATCTTGAGTAAATTATAATGTTTAACACAGAAGGAAGAAAATGAATTAATAATTGCCTTAACTTATTCTTAATTAATGGGAGGAGAGGAAAGAAGAATCGGGTGAGAAGAATAAAGATAGAGAATTTGAAAGAGAGGCTGAACAAAATTCTTTTATTGGCCTACAGAGGAAACTTTATTTGCTGAGTCGTTTCTACAAGGCGCTGTATTATCGTCAAGCTACTTCAGTTGTGATTCGGTAGCCTACTATGATTGACATCGAGACATCAGAAGAAACCAAAACAAATGGTTAAAGTGGAAAAGGCTAAGAGGCAACAAAAAGGCTTACAGTGAGATCGAAAGTCAGTAAAACAGGAACAAAATTAGACAGATACACAAACGTTGGATGAGAGGAAAGGAGTCAAAGAAAAACGACTTGCAAAAGAGATAAGAATATATGGACATTTCAATAAATAACAGAAAGAGAATAATGCGAAGTCAAAACGTCGGCAGAGAGACATACAAACAGTGAAAACCAGGAGTATACACAGTCAACAGGAGATTGACAGTGAGGTAAGACTGACATCACATGACAGCTTCAAATGAAAAGCGATGAATACTTCCTGGTGAAAAACGAGTCTGCTGAACTGGCAGTTACAGGGAAAGAACGAGTCAGATAAGAGGCGAGAACGAAAAGCAGCTAGAGGTAGACAGCGAGATGAATAGCGCGAGTGGGATGAACGTTCACTTGCAGTTGAACATTGAGTTTCACGACAGACAGCTGCTGATATAAGCACCATGGTGACCTGGTTGGACAAATACTATAGACTTCAAATATCCACTGTTACCACGAGAGACCCGGCATTCGTCACCCCGGAAATCAAATATCTCCTCCGGCGTAAGAACAGACTTATGAGGTTGGGCGAGTGGACGAGGCACAGCAATAGCTGTATGGATTGGAAAAGCAATCGCGGGAGCTAATGCTACTGACCTTAGGAATTTCGATTCAAGGCGTGGCGCTAGTACTCTCTGGCGTCGGGTCAATCAACTGACCCGCGGATCACTACTGAAGGACAAATCCAGTCGAGTAACCGCAGCTGAACTGAATACTCATTTTGCTTATATCGCCAATGATCCTCTTTTCACCCCCCCCCTTCCGGTAGACGGCAAACACGAATGTCCCACTTCTTTCCGACCGTCCGGTATTCTACTCCCTTGACCACCTCAGGTGCACCGCTGAAGGTCAAAATCAACTGCCAGCTTGGTTTCTGCGCCTCCTTGCTCTTGTCTGCTCCCTCATCCTTACGCACCTTATAAATAGACCAGTTATGCACTCGCATGTTCCAACCCATTGGAAAATTGCGGCCATCAACGCTCCCCCTAAGATCTCTATGCCATCCTGTCTGGCTAACTATCGCCCTATCTCGGTGGTGCCAGTATCGTTCAGCTAAACTCATTTGTTTACCCAGTCTTTATTGAGAACGCCTTCTCAGAGAAATTCAATGACAAATTTGCATTCAGGCCCGCTGGGTCCACAACCGCAGCAATTATTGCTTTACTCCTACACATGACCAACATGTTACAATCAAGTGACTTCGTAGCAGTATTGTCAATGGGTTACTCAACGGCTTGATACTGTCCGCCACTAACAACTCATGCAAAATCTGGCCTTACTGATATTGCTGACCATATTTATTACTGTGTGGTCAACTATTTTAGTAACAGTGGCAGTTTAACCAAGTTCAAGGGGTTGGTCTCAGAACATATATCTATTAATGCCAGTGGTATCCGAGGCTCGGCGGTTGATCCAGCATCCCTTGTGGTTACGTATTTGGACCTCCATACAGTCACTTGGTTAAATATGCAGGTCTGTCTACTGGTAGGCTCCTCTCATTTATCCACAGCTGTAGGGGAGTCCACCTGGGCTGACAACAACCTCAAACTAAACCCATATAAGACCCTCGGGCTGATTGTCTCTGTTAAGAGGCGGAGATCGCCCCCATCCCACAGATTATCCCAGGAGCTGAGCGGATGGGCGTTGTCCGTATGCTGGATGTAACCATAAGATCAGAACTCAGCACCGCGAGTCACCTTGATGAGGCACTCTCCTCTTGCGCTTCATATAAATATACGCGCTAACTGGCTTTAGCTGCACTCTAGAGTATGAAATCAATCAATCAACTAGACATTTATGTAGCGTGCTCTTCAAGGCAACTATTCAGAGGCGCTCCCAGCCCAACCTCGACGAAAGAGAACGGGCTTAAGAGCAGAGAATACATGTAAAGAGGTGGACGGGTCTCGAGGAAGAGACCGCAGCTCGAGAGGAAGGCCATTCCAGATAGTGGGACCGGCAACGGAGAATGCTCGCTGTTGCATGGTTGCAGTGCTAGCGAAAGGAACATGTAAGTCACCGCGGGCAGTGGAAATGCGACGCCCTGTGGCATGTGAGGTGCACTCTAAGGACAGCCTACTGTAGAGTAGGCCTACATCATACCTAGGGACAATGTACTCTAAAGTACGTTGTGTCTAGACTCTAGACTAAATCTAACTTGCGATAATGGGGCCCTGGAGGATGTGGCAAGGATGACAACAGTTGTTTCGCTAATGTAGGCCTTCCCGGCCTAGTGAGGCTTCGCCCTCGCCAAATATTAATATAGAATGGAGCAGCTGTTGGGAAGCATGCGCCGAAGCTGCCTACTCCCTTATTCGGCTCCTGGAGCAGAGGTCCTCGCTGTGATGGCGGATAAATGCCTGTTCAAAGCTATCTTGATTAAGGGCATCGCATGTCCTAGGCCCGCAATTTCCAACTATCGGATAAAATCATTACCATCTCTGCTCCCGGTCCCGTGATTTCAAATTGCCCTCCAAAGACGATCACAACTTTATATCACGTGTCCTTTTGAAGGACATAATATTAATCAGTTAGTGTCAATTATCTTAACCTTTATATGTAAACAAGTTGCAAGTATGTGTCAGTCTGTACTCTTTGAAAAAACGAATATTGATTAAAATGAGATTAACAGACAATTGCAGACGAATAGCCAGTTAACCCGTTAATGACCGCGTCCTTTTAAAAGGACAGTTATATTTACTTACTTATTTTTTAGATCACATCAAATTATTTCATAATTTTTGTTTTCTGGCGTCCCACTGATGTTGTTAAACAAATATCCTTGCAAAAATTTACAGAAGTTTTAGATTTTGTTTGTGTTTTTAACACTCAAAGTTGTGAAATTTTGGGGTCCAGAAATGCCGCCCATCAAAAAGAAATGGAAATTTATTTTTACTATTCAACTATTATATCAAATATTTTTCTTTGTAGTTTTAAGTAGCTATTATATGACTGCATTCCTTTACCATTTCATTTTCCCCAAAAACAGTTTTTTCATTTTGGAAATTTTTGACGAAAACTTGCCGTCCTTTTAAAAGGACGCTGAGCACATATGGTACCGTAATTTCGGTTTTGGTTCAGTGTGCAAATCATCACTGACAGGCTTACGTTTTAGTTACTCATCCTTATTTATGCCCCAAATTTTGAATCTTATTTTCATTCATTAATTTATTCAATAAATTTATATAGCGCCCCTTCAAGATATCTACTCCCAGCCCAGCCCCGCCGAAAAAGAAGAGTTTTCAAACGCTGATAAAAAGTACATGAATTATCCCTATGCTGGACACGCAGCTTCGAGGAGACTCCATTCCAGATAGAAGCCCAGCCACCGAGACGGCCCCACATTGCTTTGTCGAGGTCACCTTAGTTCAGTGGCACGACAGGAACATTGTTACACTGGCATCAAACTGTCATTCTGCAGCACCACTAGGTCAAGCATGGCGTTGGTCAAACAACGACAAGAAGGCCATCTCTGTCCCTCAGCTAAATGTGGTCAGTGCCTACAGAAGGGGCGCTATATAAATATTAACAGATTCATGGTTGGCGTCGACCGTGCTGACCAAAACATTGCAACCTACCGGATCTCTATACGCACTAAGACGTGGTGGCCATGTCTTCAGCTTCTTGGTCAGTGCATCCGTTAGCAACGCTTGGATGCTCTATAGACATGGTCATTCCAGTGCAACTGAGGAACTTGATCTCTTGGAATGTACACGGCGCACTGTCAATGCATATCTTCTGAAATACTCAACCCGCTCAGAACGGAGCATGGAGCCTGTATACTGCAGAGGAAGTGAGTGCTGCCAGAGGTGAGATATGACCACATGGATTACACCGTTGAAAGCATTCCAAAGCAGAGGATGTGTGGACATTGTGGCAAGAAAGTTTCACAGACGTGTAGTAAATATCCTCTTTACATGTTGACTGCTTTGCTGCCTTCCACAGTCAATGCACTAAAATATCACCATCACACCATGTTGAAAGCTGAGACATTGGACTTTGCCAGTATTCACTGCCGTCAGATCCTGACAATTCGTATGCTTTATGATTTTGTCGCATAACGTGTGTTCCCCCAGAATGCTGTTCGCAACTGGGTAATAAAGAATATGCTTGCTTACTTTTTTTTTTACATCAAACGACATTGGCACTATGATACTAAGACATCGCGATATGTATTATTTTTGCTTTGTCATTGTACAGCTGTTTCTATTACTATGAAATGCTATATAACAACACAGTTGATTCTTAGTAGCGTTTTGACTCGTATGTGCTCAGCGTCCTTTTAAAAGGACACCTAAATATCTCTGCAACCAACAAAGATATGTTTTCAAATTTTTGGCCCTAGTGTACTTTTATTACAAGGACTCAAAGTGCAAAAGAACATCAAAATCTGGCCACTGAATAAAAAGTGGTCATTAACGGGTTAAATGCTCTCAGTGTCTTTGGAGGGCAATTTGAAATCACGGGACCGGGAGCAGAGATGGTAATGATTTTGTCGGGTAGCTGGAAAGTGCGGAGCCGAGGACATGTGATGGATTAGTCAAGATAGCTTTGAACAGGCATTCATCCAAATCACTGCCAGGACCTTTACTCCGTGATCCGAAGAAGGGAACAGGGCGCTTCGTCGCATCCTTCCCAACAGCTGCTCCATTCTATATATCTCTGTATTTAGCGAGGGAGAAGCCTCACTATAGGTCGGAGAGTCGCATATTGGCGAAGAAGCTGTTGTCATCCTTTACTGAGAGCAATTATTTTGTTCACTGAGCTGAAAATAAAATACAAGAAAAATTAAGAAACACAGTAATAGATTTAGAGAGGAAAAATATCAAATGCACGTAATACTAATTCAAATATAATAACAGAAACAATTATGAATGAGTAGCCTAATATTTGTCATTAAGGTAATAATGTTGTTTTTGTTTTAGTCATGAGTCTAAGGGAAACAGTTGTCAGAATGCACTTTATATCTAACAAACAAAGGAAAAAAAGAAATAATTGGAAAAAATAAGTAAATATTAGCAGTGAATTGTAATAAATATAAAAGATTGTTATCAGCCAATTACTTGAATATTAATATGCTTTAATTTTAGTTCTTTGTCCGATTTCCGTAAACTTCACTGAGAGAATCAACCAAAGCAAGGAAGTAGGCGAAGGAGGTGTATTGGGAGTGACTAAAATGCGAAATGAAATCTACGTTATCTTTCGATCATTTCGGTTTTCAAAAGTAATTGATGTCTTTGAGGATCTAAATCCATTTTGTCTTCAGAAGACAATCGAAGTAAAAGAGATTAAATATCCCTGGGACATTGTATCCAGTGAGAAGGAAAATTGTCTCTACGTCTCTGACTTTGAAGAGAAATGCGTCTGGAAGATAACAAGAGAAACAAATGACGAACACAAAATCATCAAATGGCTGACCATTGATTATGAGCCAGGTACTCTGTCAGTGTCCAGTGATGGTCAGTTGTTGGTGGTCAGTGATTCATCGTCCATTCTGATGATCTACGGATCAGATGCAGAACTTATTCGATCCATTCAGATCCCAAGAGACATCGGGAACGTATATCATGCAGTGGAAACATCCGTTGGAAATTTCATCATCCTTTACAAGTGTATGGAAAAGGAGGAGGGAGAGATTGGGTCAAGTGGAAGAAAGTCCTTCGAAGAGGAGTCTGAGGAAGATGAGGTAGAGGAGGAGAAAGAGGAAGAGAAAGAGAAGAGTAGCATATGTGAGTTGACTAGAGATGGACAGATGGTCATCCGTCGTTTTATTCCTTCATATGACACACAAGAACTGAATGAACCTCGTTATCTCTCAATCGACTCAGACGATCAAGTGTTTGTGGCTGATACAGATAACGGTCGAGTGATTCTCTTGGATTGCGATCTTAAATGGAATCGAATTCTTTGTCCCGCAAACGAAGACGAAGATCTGAAGATCTTAGGGCCATCCAGATTGTGCTACGACGAAGGAAAGACAGAACTGATCGTCGCAGGAGAATATTTAGATGGAGTCAATATTTACACTTTAAGTCGAAAATGAACTTAATTTTCATCAACTCATTCTTACAAATACAAACATATATATCTATTAATCTTTCCGATTTAAGCGATCCTGAAATTCCATTTATACGTTTAAAATATATATATATATATATATATATATATATATATATATTCTTGTCATATATGATACAAAAATAGATATTTTAAGTATATGACTGTCATCTTAGAAGCAGCGTTTGAATGATTTACAAATATATTAAGCCCATTTGTTATGACTACTATTTTCACTATGATTTGTGCGGCGCCATTTCTATGGGCGATGCGCTATTCACAAGTGAGCGACTTGTGCTGAATGGTTGAAAAGGAGGGTCGTCAAAAGTTCTCCATTCGCTGGGACGTGAGATGAACACATGAAAGCTGCCATTCGTTTCGTCTGTGGAGCAGTGTCTAAGAAAAGATCCCTTATCTGGGTTTCAATGTATGAGGGATCCCCAAAAAGGGCAAACAGGTTTTCAGAACTGGCACAAGTGCAAGCAAGCGAGTTCATCTTTACGTAACAAATAATAGATCATAATCTTTCCATCAGTTATTTGACAAAAACGAGTTGATCTTTGTGTAGCAAATATCAGATCATAGTCTCTGAAACAGTTATCATTGTCTTAACTTTGTGTCTGAGACAAACGCTCTATGGCGTTAGAAGACAGAACCATGAATTCTGAAGAACTGTGACTGCGAATATCCTTGTAATTTGCTACTCTATGATTCTGTTCAAAGCTCTCCTGAACGATGAATCCCAAATGGCCGACGGCGAGGGAATGACCTCTAAAGTGCCCATTTTGCCACCAAGATACCTATTGAAAGAAAATGTATCCGCTAATTGGAAGCGATTAAACAGAAGGTGGGACAAATACGCAATAGAGTCGCATCTAAATGCGCAAGCCATGGCGATTCTCACGTGCTTAGGTGCCGATGCATTGGATATGTTCGATGGCGAAGAGAAAGCTGATCCAGTCGAAGTGTTTAACACATTTGAAGCCATGCATCTGCCACAAACTAGACATACAATGTTTCCATCAGCAAAGAGGATAAGGCCGGATTCAGACACACCGGAAACATTAAAATCGCTAAAGCTTCACTACCCATGCGAACAGGAGCGCACCATTTTATTCAGAAGACCAGGGCCGGTTTAACCACTGGGCGAACTAGGCGGCCGCCTAGCGGCCTAGGGTGGCACATTTCTGGGGCGGCAGAAAAGCTGCATAAAGAAATATTTTAAAAAACATTTCCGCCGTTTTGCCACCATTTATCAATATCCAGGATTCAAAAGACAAATTCAAAGTCAACTTTTAGGCCCCTACTTCACCGTTCTTGACACGGCCAGGGGCGTCTATCCCCCCTAAGTCATTGGAGAAACTTCCTCGTTTCCCCTCTTCTTCTCCTTCCCTCCCCCTCGCTAAAATGGTGGCACACACCGATAGATCCCCCATTTCTTGTATGGAGCATTTGCTCCAAGGTTTCTATGGTGTAGACGCCTCTGGACACGGCAATACAATCCATTGAAGAAAGATTCACGCTGATGCAAGAAATTGGTTCGGTGTTTGGTTTCCTCTACGATGTTCACAGTTTGCAGAATAAAGCAAGAAAGGAATAATGGAACATTGCTTGAACCTCGAGACAGCTTTACAACATGGAGACTCCAAAGATATTGATGCAGTTGATCTGAGTTGTGAACTGCAAGCCATTTCAAGACGAGTTGCAAGGTGTAGACCTACATCGCCACATAATGTAGGCCTACTAAACAACATATTGAAAAAAACACTAACAGATAGTGTCCCAAACACTGTTATTGCTCTCTGAATCTTCTTAACACTTCCAATTTCTGTGGCTAATGGTGAGAGAAGCTTGTCGAAGCTGAAGTTGATAAAAAAAACACATATTTGCTAACCTCGATGCTGCCAGAAAGACTTGTTGGACTGGCTACCTACCTATCAATTGAACATGATATAATATAATATTCTTTATTATTTAAAACTGACAGACGCAGCAAGATTACATTGAAACATGACTGTAGTACAATCAAGGTCTTAATTAAACACACGGTTTGGCAGCCATGCAAGGCGCCGCCCAAGAGGGGGTTACGGGTGTCGAACCGCGAACCTAATTGCTCTCCTGGCCATGAGTGTTACCATTAGTCTATCCCCTCCCCATTTTGCTGGAGACATTGAACTGATGGAACTCGTTTCTACATTTGCTAAAGAGAAAGCGTGAAAAATAAAATTTTGAAATTAGGCCTACATTATATTTGTATGGACTTGTATACGTAGCCTATGGAGGACTAGGTTTAGTACACGTAGCCGTAGGAGTTACAGTGTTCAATTGAAAAATGTGCACTTTACATCTCATTATTTAATATTCCTATTTACATTTTAATTTCCCATTGAACGGGTTAGACCATACAGTATAGGCTGCATAGCTGTTGCAGTTCCCAGACTATAACTTTAATTATGGCTAACTTTTAAACTTAGAAATCATTAAGTGCCATATCTTTATTTTATTTACAAGTAATGATTATTCGTAGATGATTCTAATTAACAATGAATCGACGATTCTAAATTAAAGATGCAGCATTCGGCTACATTTCTGTTTGAAAGTTATATTAACTTAGTTAATTTAATATTAATTAGTTATCAGAGGCGCACTTACCGGGGCCGCAGTGCGACAGGTTCGCCTAGGGCGCCAAATACTCTGACGCCGGCCCTGCAGAAGGCCTCGTGCAGTTAGAGATATCTTAGGAAAAAGTTGCTAGCGTTTTTGGCTGGCGGCCCCGATAGCATCTTCGCACACCAACCAGTGAACTTCACAGCTTTTGTAGAGGGTGACAACACTGACCGACAACTGATCAACATCTGTACGACCTGGCCAATCGCTTTTGAAAGGCAGTTCTATATCGTAAGTGTATCAAGTGATCATCTTGGCAAACCTGATAGCTCTGAGCAAGATTGACGGCGTGATAGAAACAATCGCGATGGACTACATGTAATAATAATAATAATAATAATAATAATAATAATAATAATAATAATAATAATAATAATAACGACAATTTACAATTTGCCGCTACAAGGACGCCTTACAACTCCTAGCAGGCGGTATAAGCCTTAGCAAACAAGTAGGCTAAGGTTTAAGCAGTGATGGGCACTAAACTATTTTTTTAGTTAAACTAAAACCATTTTCCAACTAAAATAAAATAGTTTAGGCCCTAACTAAAGTTGGCAACTGATTTTGGAAATTAGTTAACTAAACTTTTAAAAAAGTAGGCCTAGTTAAACTTTTTCCAACTTTTTTCCAACTTTTTACGACAAACATTCTCACAATAAAAGACGTTAAGTGAACTGTAATAATGCAAAGCGTCAATGACAATTTCACCTTCAACCTATGCAATGTGTACTGTTCTGGCATACAGTTACATGTGTACTGTAAGTAGTGTATGCATTTGAAAGCACAGGCTGTTAATGCTAAAACCATGCAGTGTTAAAATGTTTTTTTTGCTGACAGTGTTCAATGTTCACTGTGGGAAATAGTTGCATATTGCTGATTTTTTTAGTCAAGCTTTTTAGTTAGCAACTACAATTTTTTAGTTAAACTATGGTTTTAACTAAACTATTATTTTAGTTCTTCTTCCTTAACTAATTTTTTTAGTTAAACTAAAAGTTAGCAACTTTTTAGTTAACTATTGCCCATCGTAATCGTAATCGTAATCTCCGGATTTCTACAGCGCCCAAAAAAGCGAAGTCGCGGGAACCAGCTTATTCATCACTGGGTTTAAGCTGTGATTTGAATGAGTCCACTGAGTCGGCCAGTCTGATGACGGTAGGAAGACTGTTCCAGCATCTGGGACCAGCAACCGAGAAAGCGCGATCGCCGAAGCGCGTCCTCATCCTCCGTACGCGAAGATCGGTCTTGTCTAGCGAGCTAAGTCGCAGTCCGGGAGCGGAGGAATGAGTCTCGGTGCAGAAGTCACGCAGATACTCGGGCGCTGCCCCATGGAGTGATTTGTAGACAAGCAGATAGATCTAGAACTCGATACGGAATGGGGCAGGCAACCAGTGCAGAACGTCGCGCAGGAGCGGCGTGACGTGATCGTACTTCCTCCTGTGACGAAGTGTGACGTGCTAGACCCGCGAAATTCATACGCAGTGGCAATGCTGTTTCATTTCCCTATTTTCCGCTTAAAATGGGCATTCACCGAGTCAGTTGTTCATGCAATTTGTCATTGGGTGGTATGAAGATAGTTTCTGTTGCAATGAGATTTTTCAGCGCATGGTGCGGATGTGAATGTCTGCCAACGATCGAGATAAAATAGAGAGATTCCTTTTAAGGCTACAGGTCTGTCAACGATCGAGATAAAATAGAGAGATTCCTTCTAAGGCTAAATAGGTTCGGATACATCGATAGCGATCTGCCCCAATTCAGCGATCAACTGCGGACGATTGAGATTAAACTTTTTCAAGCCAATAGGCCTATTGCGAATCCATTCCATGTGCTGCATCAACTCCTTCCTCCGTTTTATGCACAGCCCACCAATTTATGAGACAGACCCAATAACTATGTCCTCCCTAAGAAAGATGACAGAAATTTTATCGCACGAGTGACACGACTCTTATATTGCCTGAAATCCAAAACACGACTAGCTTATTCATAATCCGCCTTCCAAGATGTGCCCCAACGAGTTTTAAAATTTGACATTTTTCACAAATTTGTCAAAATTTGTAACAATTGTATAAAGTTAAAAAATGTAAAAACGCTAACTGTACTAGTGTTTAAGCATTTAATTATGATGTACTTAATGACCATGCAAAACAAAATTAATAAATGATTGTATGTTAGCAGTATTAGGCCTAAACAAGTAATAAACAATAAACTGACAGACTATACTTGTTAATCACTGAAAATTGAGTCAATACGTAATTCGTTTGAAATTCTGCCTTTGTATTAAAACAAGACATTAGTTCCCGAGATTCCTACCTGGAAAGGATGAAACCATGTCTAGATATTTGCCCAACCACGGCAGCAGATGCCTCAGTTACAAGTTTTACAGAGCGCTCAACCGATTGTGTTTGGCATGGAAATTCTGGAACAAACTCACTGGCGATAAATTCTTCAAGATCAGCTTTGGAAAGTGTGGAAATGACCGGTGGTTCTGTTACATTTACATCTTGCCAATCAATCAAATAGATGTAATCATTTGCAGCAAAATTAAGTTCTGGAATAGAAAATTCACGTATACATTCTATTTGCTGTTGACAATCATTTTTCGATCATTTTTCGATCGCAAGATTCTGCGTAGTCCTAGAGCACGGATATGCTTCCAAGTGTCAGTTATCATTCCAAGACGGATGCTTTCTGGATGTCCGAAAAATCCATTTCGTTGTATTACCGGGTCATAAATAGTCTAAAGGACTTCGGCAGGCAACGTGATCTGGAGATTGTATGCCAAAGGTGCATAGAACCATATTTGCACTAGGGTTTCATTTTGATGCAAAATCACATCGGAGCATACACTCTTACAGCGTATGTCACCAATATTTGCGGATTGTCTGATGGGCAATCACTTGCAACATACAGACGCAGGATTCGATTAGCTGTGGTTATCCACCTGGAGTGCGACATAGCACCTGGATCAGGCCTGGCCAGAGATTGAGAACAATATCCCTTCATTACTTCTTCACAAATGTCAAACAAATACTTTTGATCAGTCAATTCCGGAAAATCAACTTCAATTTTGTGAAACAAAATAACTGGCAGTTGTTCACAGGTTGCCATGGACTTGCCGATTGGCCTGTAAATGCCCGTGGGCCTGCAGTAAAGCCATCCATTTCAATCGAGTAACGTATTGACTCACTTTTCAGTGATTAACAAGTATAGTCTGTCGGGATTGTTTATTGTTTATTTAATATTGCTAACATACAATCATTCATTAATTTTATTTTGCATGGTCATTAAATACATCATAATTAAATGCTTAAACACTATTAGAGTTAGCTTTTAAAAAAAATTTAAGTTTATACAATTGTTACCAATTTTGACAAATTTGTGAAAAATGTCAAATTTTAAAACTCGTTGGGGCACATCTTAGAAGGCAGATCATATAAATTTTCTCTTGCATGGTCATTAAATACGTCATAATTAAATGCCTAAACACTATTACAATTAGCTTGTGAAATTTTTAATATTTTAAAAATTTTCGTAAATTTGACATTTTTTCAAAAATTTTAAAATTTTAAAACTCGTTGGGGCACATCTTCCCGAGCGAATTTTTTAAAAATATTTTGCACGATAACTAACTATGCCAAAAGGCAACTATTCATCACTATTACGATCATTTTCTAGAAATTTTATTTTTTTCACTCCACCCTATTGTGCGGGCTAGAGCAGTGACCTGCGGCATTAACGGTGAAAGAATGTGAGGAAAGGTATGAATTGATCCACGATAGGGCAGTACCAGAAATTCCAAATACAGAGGAAAGCCGTTTGATAAGGATAGCATGGTCTATTGTGTCAAAGGCGGCAGAGATGTCCAAAAGGCACAGACAAGAGACTTGTTGACGACCTATTGCCGTGACAAGTTTGCTGTATAGCGAGGTGAGGACTGTTTCAGTGGAGTGATGTTTGGTGTAGGCAGATTGATTTGGGTTTAGGAGATTGTCTGAGGTAAGATAACCGTTGAGACGAGAGAGGACAACCCGTTCGGACAGCTTAGATAGGAAAGAGAAGTTTGAAATTGGGCGGTAGTTGGAGAGAAGTTCCTTGTCTAGGGATGGTTTTTTGAGAAGTGGTTTAACAACTGAGTTTTTGAAAAGCATAGGAAACGTACCGGTCGATAGAGACAGGTTGATGATCTTGGTTATAGTAGGAACGAGAAGGGTTGCACAGTCTTTGAGTAAGGATGTTGGGATTGGGTCGAGATCGCATTGTTTGTTTTGTGAGGCTTGAATGAGGGTAGTGATTTCTGCTTCAGTGGCTGGCTCAAACAGGTTAAAGCATGCAGTAGGTGGCAAATTTGTGTCACTGTGGTCGCCTGAGAGGGAAGAGTCGGTTTGTGTAGAGGTTGATTTTGATAAGCGAGTCTGTAATGAGAGATGGAGTGAGGAAACTTTGTCAGTGAAGAATGATGCAAAGGAGTCGGCAATGGATGCATGTGCGATGGAGTTTGGGAGGGGTGAGAAGAGCCACGGTGAAGAAAATTGTTTATGGTTTTCCAGAGATTTATAAAATTGGATGAATTTGAGTGAACAAGAGATGACAGGTAGCGTTTTTTGGCTGACAGAAGTTGGCTGTGATATCTATTGGTCAAGGTTGTAAGTCTATTGAGGACAGAGAGATCACCAGAACGTCTGTATGCTCGCTCCAGACGACGGCGCGATGATTTAAGAGCTTGAAGAAAAGAGTTGAACCATGGATTTTTTGCATGAGTTTCAGGTTTAGTGATAATTGGAGCATGTTTGTTGAGGAGTTCTGACAAAGTGGAATTGTATGCAGACAAGAGATCATTATGGTCTGTTAGGGGATTGAGGAGAAGGGGTGGGGCCTCAAGATCGAGTTTGAATGCATCAAGGTCAATGGAGCTGATACGACGGAATGAGCAGAGTTTGGGTGGGGGGGCGAGGAGATGGCTAAATATTGAGTTTAGTGAATATAGGATAGTGATCAGAGGGCGAATTGAGTTCGCAGCTGAGGATTGGTGACAAGCTGGATGAGACAGAAGTAATGATTAAGTCGAGAGTGTGGCCATATTTGTGAGTGGGAAAGGAAACATGTTGGATCAGATTGAAAGCATTTAGGGAGGAAAGAAACTGGGATGCAAATGGATCGGATGGGTTGTCAACGTGGATGTTAAAGTCACCAGTGAGGACAAACTCATGGGGTGTGGTGACAGCAACAGATAGAAAGGAGTTAAATTCCTCAAGGAAAGCACTAGGTTTTGCAGAATAAGATGATGATTTAGGAGGTCGGTAGATATTGTAGATCTTTAGAGTTTAGAGCATGAAATTCTGTACTTGTCATTATATCGAAGTTCAAATAGCTTATTTCAGATATTTGAATCTCGGGCTAGCATGGTCCGTACACAGAGACCTTAAATGGCGTAGCGCCCAATCAAACTGGCAGAGGTGGTGAAGGATATCATGCGATCATTTTGTTGAAAAATGAAAAGGATCGAGGTCATACGGTCGCTTTTAAACAACGTGGTTAACGTGTAGGCATACACTAATTTCACGTTTAGATTTCACAAATTTCCGAACGAGAAGAACATATCAAGAATGTTTTGCCTCAAACTTCATTCCTCATCAAATTTTGCATTGCTTGTTCAAAAGGAATGAAGATGTTGCCTGATACGAATGGCTGGGAGATGGTGTCTGTTGTTATGCATACATGTATCTGTGTACGTATCTGGATATTTATACAGCGCCTTTCCAAACCTCATAGAAGCACTGTGTCCAGTGTTGGGCAAATACTTGATATCCAGAAATAAACTCCGGAACTGGAGAAGGTCAAGCCATGCTACGATCTGATACGTCTAAGAATGGAATCTACGGCTAAAGGTTAAGAATGCGCGCGAACATGACACCCAGCAATGCCGTTCGAAAGATTTAAAGAGGCAGATAGAGAAATCTACAGCGATACACACACAGAAATATGAAGAAACGCACATCCGGAGACAGTGAAAGAGATAGGAGGCAGAACCAAGCGGAGAAGGACAGGAACAGTTTAGTAGTGGGTCGAGTAATCACAGACATGAACACGTGGCAACACAGACAGTTGTCTAAATTCTTCGGGTATACATTATAGTATTCATTATAATAAGTTTACCTTTAGCCTAGCGCAAACAAATGCATACGTACATGTATGCGTTGAAACTTGTAGGTCTGATCTATATCTGTGCATAGGTCGAACGATGACTCAATGTACAAAAGTAGGCCTACTCGTTTTTCTATAACGACCGTGTAGCCTCGACCACGCTAGTTTTTCAATGAATGTATCGGTTGAGATCGTTTACCATCGCTGCCATTTGAATGTGTGCCACGCCATTTAAGTCCCACGTACGGACCGCGCTAGCCAGAGATTGAAATCTCTAAAATAAGCCACCGCGAACACGACGCAGTGTAGTTCGCATGTTGCCTTCTCAGCTACAATAGTTTCCTGATATGTCTTTATAAGAAGCAGTGTAAAAGTTACGGAAGTAGACAGTATCCAGTAGACACAAAAGTTCCTTCTTTATAAACATTTTTCTGTCTCGGGATTTAGTATGTAAACATGTTACTTGATTTAATTTAATTGATCTTCTTGGATTTTATTAGTACTAATAAGCAAAGGCAAGTAAATGTGGTTCTTGCATTTTGATTTTAAATTTGGTGTTTACTGATCTAGATCTCTTTTGTGTTTATTGAGATGAAGGAACTAACAGCGGTGGCGATTGTGTTTCGGTGATTTGTATGCAATGATGTGGAGCTTAACATAGTAGGGGAGAGTGCTCCAAGATGCCCACGCTAAGGAGATTTGTGTTTTTCAGCTGTGTAGATTGCAGGAGAAGTACAAGTTTGTACCCAATGCAAAGAGTGGTCATCAATAAAGCAACCAGAGCAACTATAGAAGTTAATTCAAAAACATAAGTTTTGTAAATTAAAAAAAGTAGATGTCTTCAAACTGGGCATCTTAGGAACCCCATACTACAAGACGCCCATGGGATGGGCATCTTAGAACAATGGAAAATGATTAAAACAAGTAGTGTGGCAATCCTGCAATTTTAGACTAAAGCAGTAAACTTTTAAATAAAACAAACAAACCTAACCATAAACTATAGACCCTACAGCTACTAAGCAAATCAAGACATGGAAAGAAAAATCCTAGCCTTTATATGTCGTAAGATGTTATTGTTATTTTCATTGTCAGTTAACGACAAAAGTCGCACACAAATCCTTTGAATGTCTCTCCATCTGTACACTCTTCATGACACCAACCCTTACACTTCCTGCATTCTATCCATTTCTCCCCAGCAGCACTATCACTGAAGCGTTCACCACACATTAGACATTTTCAATCTTCTTCGTAGTCATACTTGGGCTTGTTTTTAGCTGTCTTTCTTGGCTGAGTTTCCAGGACGCCATGTCTTGCTTTTCTTCCCCTTGGTTTGTCTTGTCTGAATGTAAGTTTCTTTTTATTTTTTAATTCCTTCATTTTTTTGCTGCAACAGTCTCTGAAGATGCAGAGTCCTTAGGCCTACAGCTTGCCACAGATTTTGTCTGTTTTGGCATTGTTTTCATCTTTTTCTTACCTGCCTCTTCTAGTACCTTCTTTTTATACGGTGAACTGTCTTTCTCACTCATTTCAGCAAGCTCCTAGAAAACCATTTGTGCATTCTCACTATCACAATAAACAAGTATATGCTGCAAATAAAATTTAGGCTGATGTGGAAACAGTGACAGACAAATACGCACACCGTACCCCCACACAACTAGGTGTTAGCCATGTAAGAGTAATCAACATAGTCCACTGATGCAGCTTTGCAACAATAAAACAACGTTGTAATGACTCGAATGTGTTGCGGCGCCATAAAACTGCCGGTGTTATTAGAATTAAATGTCAACAATTAATCAGAAGCATCACCAAACTCACATACCTCTTCAATTCACATGACCCAAAGATGTGGTTCTAAGATTCTCAAGGTATCAAAGACGCCCATGGGCATCTTGTAACCTCTGTGCTTCCTATACATTCAAGACGCCCATGGGCTTCTTGTAATTTTCGAGTCCCTCTCAATTGACGCCATTTTATTTCACTAGGTTAATATTTACAAGATTGATAAAGCCACCAAAACAACTAAAAATGGACCCAAAATAAACACTGAAATGCGCCCCTAGGTATTAAATAAGGTTACGGAGAAAATGAAGCAGATTCATAAATGTGTACTTGCCCAAAAGTAGTCAAAATTGAAAAAATGTAATAATCACGCCAATATCTCGAATATTGAAATGCTGCTGCTAAGGAAGGTTCGTAAGATGTCGCTACATGCAAAGACACAACTAAAATACGAATTTGTATCATTCTACACGTTTTAGAGGGGGTGGGCATCTTATTCGCCCTGGGCATCTTGGAGCACTCTCCCCTACAACAGCCCACAAGATAGTCATGGAAACATCAGTAAAGTCAATTGTTGATCTCAATTGATATTGCATATAAAATAATATGTATGTTTGTATACTATTCGTGTATGCATGTATGTAATATGTATGCACGTAGCCTATGTATGTATGTATGTATGTTTTTATGTATGTATTTATGATTGCGTCTGTGCGCCTTCCCCCGTTCTGGACGCTATACCCCCGACGGTTTGAATTGAGAAGGTTCGCTGAGCCCTCGTGAAACACTTACATTACTATCTTCCGGATGCAGGGGTTCGAATTTTGGGTTCGCTTCTTTCTTAGGCCAAGGCAAAATCTGGGCTCCTGGTCCAGTTAATTAAGCGATAATCAATGCGTGTCTGATGCATTATGCGCTCGCAACCTCTAAGAATAACCGGGGCTTCACTGGTCTCCAGAGCACCACATGCTATACATATTTAAGGAGTTCTCGAGGTTTCCAGAGTGGTAAGGCCGGCGGTAGGAGGTACAGCAACTACAGTGGATATGTAGTTTGTATTCATTTTCGGACTCACGGACTCCATTTCTCTTCTATATGTTTCCAAACTAAACAAGCGCTGCATAGCCTCTGTTTAACCTTGCCTTAACTCAGTCTCTTGATAGGCAATGTCTTCTGCACGGTCTCTCATCTGTCCAACGTCAAGTAGTCTTACGTCCATGTGATCCAGATTGTTTCTCATATCAGAAAATTCTGCAGCTTGGTTACCTTGTCCTGTTGTGAGAACTCCTAACTGGTCCAACATTCTATTCATTACAGATGTAATCTGTACCTCAGGACTGGTAGGCCTTTTCTCACCTTCCGTTTCTATCTCTAAGCAAGAACAGATAATTAACCTTTAAACTTTAAAGGTTAATTATCTGTTAAACAGCTACAAGAATGACGTCGATACACAAAAGTTCAACTATAAGCGAATAACAGAAATAATTGTCAGTTAGAATTCTTAAACCTAATGTAAATATTTCTACAGACAACTTCACAAATCCAACGTTAACTTATATATGCAATAAGAAGATTTAATCCGCAAATCTAAAGTGTAACACTTGTACGGGCTGGCGAATCAAGACCGCTGTACATCCACAACGAAAAACGACATCAAGATTGCAATCGGCGATCAATGCGGCTCAGCTTATATATGCAGACCCACAACGTTTTAGGCGGCAAATTACAAATTGGCGCAAAAGTGCTAAAGCTTGGCGGGAAAGTATGAGTTGGCGGGAAAGTATGAGTCACTCTACGATCCCCACACCTTATCTACATGGTTCTTACATCAGCTCTACGGGCGCTAAACAAATTAAACAATATTCAACACAAGAGGTAAATTCCAGTTATTTGAAGCAAATCTACTTGGGAGGACTTATAAGAATCTCACATTTGTATATATCTATGTATGTATATGTGTATGTATGTATGTATGTATGTATGTATGTATTAGGGACCTGCGAATCACAAATTTTCAGTCGAATCGAATCTCGAATCGAATCGGGGGTAAAGATTCGAATTCGAATCGAATTTCGAATCGAATCAGCCGGTACCAGTTTCGAATTAATGAAGCCTGATTGCACAGGCATACCACAGTATCAATGACTTTTCTGCAGTTTAAAATCAATTAAACTAACCATAAAGCTCTATTAACCCTCGGGCTACCAAGGGGGGTGGTTACCACCCCCTACGTTTTTCTGCAAAATTTTTTTAGCACATGGAATATAATTTTGACATTTTAGATAGCTGTAGGGGGTCCATTTGCACACATTTTGAGGTAAAAGTCGTGATGACATCCCACGCCATAAAAAAGTTATACCCGATATAGCCTAGGTACCACCTATGGAATCAGGAATTTCTCTCGTCAGCTGTTAGCTGTTGTCGACAATAAAGGTATTCATTATTCTTCCTGGAAGAGAAACAACTATGCCATTCTTTAGAGGGAATGTAGGGCTATATTTGCTTGCTTAGTTATTTGTCTTTTGAAAACCGGAAGTGATCATAATAAGTAATAATACGCTTTATCAGTGTGAAAATCACTGATGCAACATCACAACGTAAACCGATATGGTTGGGTATGGGGAAGGGCTATAAACAGTCAAAGCAGAATGCTAACAGAGTAAAGCAGTGCTGTGAAGTGTTCAAGAAGCCGGTTTGCAGGAAGCATTCGCACAAAACAATGGAAGTAACTTGCAATAACTGCAAGGACCACTGACGTATTTGACTGCTGGGAAAAATTACATAATTTCTTGTTTCATGTTGATATATAGCTGCACGCCTTTAGGTTCTGCCTGTAACTAAAACAGACTTTGGAATAGTTTTGTATTGTTGAAAATTAAGTCTCATTATATTTAGAATATTCTTGGATACATAGTTCATTTTCAAAACCCACATCATTTATATTTTTTTATCCAAATAGTGCAAATTGTGTGGGATAATATCAGATATCGTTAAATGGACCGGTGCCTTTGTTAAAAACTATATAATTTCTGGATGCATTCATATATTTTACAACTAAATATACCATTCTTTTCAGAAATGAATGATGAATCAAATGCTGTATTACATGATCTGATATTTGAAACCAAACACGAAATTCCGGGAGATGGTAACCACCCCCCTTGGTAGCCGATGTCACAAAAAAACCTTGGTAGCCTGAGGGTTAACAGAATAAAAAATAACACAATTAATTAATTCATTAATTAAGTATGCTCTTTGTGCCAGCTGCATAACCGCACTTTGGTGTACAACACTGTACATACAGCTAAGCGGAGTTTATTACAGAGCTTCACATTTGTGGCGATCGAACGATCGCTTTCCTTTGTCGCTGTCCTAGCAAATGTACGGGCGAGCGGTTAATCCCTCGCCTAGCGGAAGGCGTCGCACCGTCGGTCGTCGCTCGATGAGTTAAACTCCAAGATGATAGACGGAACTGGAGCCAGATCATTATTTTGTTTATCTAATTTACATTACATTAATATACTTACTTGCGGCAGCTGTGAATGCTGAGTGATCACTCCAAGTTCATACAATATGATTGGCCATAACAACACGGTCGACACCTCACGCCTCATGACTTCATTCGTGGAGTCACTAATTATAGGCCTATGCAGCTATACAAAATAGGCTGTACACAAAAGCTCTAGCGGTCGACCGCGCATCGCTTACCTAAATCCAGCGCGATCGATTTTCAAACCGCCTAATATTTTCAAATGAGAAGCTCTGAGTAGGCCTATACGATTCTAATTATAAACCCTTTTCAGAGGGTTTGCTGTCATCGCATGCCGCCTTTCACGCAGAAATTCAACAACCAATCCACGCGCAGTAAACAATTATACCAATTAATTTACAACAAATTGCGTCAAGGGCTAATAATTTTTCCGCAAAATGATTCGAAATTTTTCGAATCATGACATCATTTTCGAATCGAATCGAATACCGCCGTCCGATTCGTTTTCGAATCGAATATCGAAGCTTCGCAGGTCCCTAGTATGTATGTATGTATGTATGTATGTATGTATGTATGTATGTATGTATGTATGTATGTATGTATGTATGTATGCATGTATGTATGTATGTATGTATGTATGTATGTATGTATGTATGTATGTATGTATGTATGTATGTATGTATGTATGTATGTATGTATGTATGTATGTATGTATGTATGTATGTATGTATGTATGCATACATGCACTTGTGATTTTGCGTGCGTTAAAATGCTCGTTATAATATCACTACCTGTAACCCGTGAAAAATCACGGTTAACAGTTCTATCGTTCTAGAGAATAAGCCCGTTATATTATGACGTCATAACCCTCCTTCAATAGTGTATTTCCCCGTCATAATTGCTCTAAACGCCGTCGTCAAGACCGTCGTCGTCAAGACAGCCGTCGCCAAGGCGGCAGTATAGTGACGTCGCAATGGTGTTTGTTACGGGACAGACAGACGTACAACCGTTATTATGTTGTTTGATTCGATATTATTACAATGTTCTTTTTAATTGTTACTTTTCCTCATCTTTGTTCTTCTCTCTGTCCGTTTCGTGTTGCTGTTGGTGAGCATATTTCTCTCCGTGACTGAACTGATGACGGACATCCCGTCCTGCAAATGATTTTTAATTACTTTCATATTTTATGTATAAATATTCCGACTCTTTAGTCTATTATTCGTAACTATAACGTGTACTTAAATTTACTATGGCATGATTAATATATTCCGCTTAATTAATAAATCGAAATCAAGTTAGTACTTAACCAGAAATTAATTTACAATTAGCAATTGAAATTTAAAAAAGGCAGAAACTGAGGAGGAGACAAAAGGGAGACAGACAACTAGAGAAGCAAAATATAAGATAGGCTAAAATGGATCACCATTGATGACAAGCTCTCTTGTGAACGTGAACAGATTTCGAAGCAGAATTCGTTTATGGAAGAAGACAATCAAATCTATTCAAAACCAAACCACTGCGGATTATAGCATCAAAACAATTCTACCTAATCCTTACTAATAAAATCTAGGCCTATTTTGATCTAAATTAATTCAACACAGTACGAGAGAAAGGACATTGCTTAAATGTCCATTATCTAATCTATTCTTTCTTATCTGACTTAGCTTTATTTTATCTAAGTCAATAGGTCAGATTACTCTTATGAAGTCTAACCCATCGCAACATAGTCAAGTCGACACATTCAAACATGCAGGCAAACACATTCATATCTTACGTACGTACAATCGTACATGTACATCTATAGTCATCCATTCCATCGTGGATTCGCTAGGTTTCTAGTCAGGTCGCGACATCAGCAAAGGCATATAATACATAAGTAACACATAATGTGTATAATATAAAGAGGAATACACTTCACTGACTCGACATCGAGGACAGAATCAAATTCAAGATCCTCCTCCTTGGCCGGTCTGCATGTTTCCAAATCCTAGGGTCGAGAATTCATGGCCGGGGCTTAAATCTCTGAGAATTATAATACGTGACTTATCTATCAATCAATCAATCAATCAATCCTTTTATTGAAGCCATTTGAAGTACAAGGAAAATACAACATAAAGTTTGAACTTTGGCAACAAGAGGAGACCCAAAAGGGATCTTGATCCCGCTTAGCAGGGCCACCTAGTTAACATTTATCGTAATACAAGTAAATGGCAGCACAATCAATACTCTAAACGGTAACATCGATCAAGTTATATGGTCAACAGGTAAAAGAAACAATAATAGAACTCTTAACTAAAAACTAAAAAACTTAACTATCAGTACATATGGATTCCAACTAAGATATACAGATCAATTTTCATTAGTTAAAATGAGATGAAGAAAACAAAAACAAAAAACAAAACAAAAAAATAACAGTGCCTGTACAATAAACACATAATAATGCAGTCATGTGAGTGCATCCAAGAAATAGAGTTTCAGTTTTTGTTTAAATTGATGTATTGTAGGTAAACCAGTAATTTCAATAGGCAATAAATTCCAGAATATCGGGCCATAGACTTTGATGCTTTGCTGCTTAAAAGTAGTGTGCACACTACGTTGATGGTACTTGTTGAGCGAACGCGTGTAATGATCATGTACGTCAGAATTTTTACAGAAACAATTTTTAAAATTCACAGGCAGTAGATTCGATTGAAATCTAAACATAAATAATCCAACTTGCAACTTATTTATGCATTCAAATGGCAATATTCTCAAACTAAGAAATAGCGGCAGAGTTGTAGCTCTAAAGGGTAAATTACATATAGTTCGAATGGCTCGCTTCTGCAGAGTTTTAAGAGTTGTTAAGCGAGTATGATACGTGGAAGCCCATGAGATATTACAATACGATATATAAGGGTATATTAAGGAGTAGTACAAATTCACAAGTATATATTGCGGTAGAAGGTGCCGAATACGAGAAATTATACCAATATTTTTTGACATCTTTTTAGATATGACATTTATATGTTAACTCCATGTTAAGTGCTCATCAATGTGAACACCCAAAAATTTAGTAGAAGATACCCTAGTTATATTTTGGTTATCAATATTGATATTTAGGTTGCAAGCTGGAACACATTTCCTTTGTGAATGGAACAATATGAAATTCGTTTTCATGAGATTTAGCGACAGTTTGTTGGCTTTAAACCATTCTCCTACTAGTCTTAATTCGGCATTAATTTTATTAGCCAGTACATCAATTGATTTATCTGACATAAACACATTAGTATCATCAGCAAACATAACGAAATGAAGCAATGAAGAGGCATTCGAGATGTCATTCACATATATCAAAAACAGCAAAGGGCCTAAAACAGAACCCTGTGGTACACCGCAGGTAACATCAGATACATACGAAATGTGTCCATTATATGAGACACAATGCCTTCTATTTCTTAAGTAGTCAGAAAGCCAGTTAAGACAAACTCCTCTAACGCCATAATGTTCAAGTTTCTTTATCAGTATATATCATGGTTCACAGTATCAAACGCTTTAGATAAATCAAAAAAGACACCCATAGAGAAGTGGTTGTTGTCCATAGCTTCGGAGATTTTGTCGTGCATTTCTAGCACGGCCATGTAAGTAGAATGACCTGAGCGAAAGCCATGCTGGCCTTTAAATAAGATATTCTTTGATGTTAAGTAAGACGTTAGCCTTCCATGAACAATTTTTTCAAAAAATTTAGAAAAGTATGGCAAAATTGATATTGGTCTATAATTACTAAGCTGGTTTTTGTCCCCAGACTTAAAGATTGGAATTATTTTGGCAATTTTTAGACTATTTGGGACAATACCAGTTTCAATAGAACAATTTATTATTCTTGCGAGAGGAATCGAAATGGCTTCAATGGCAAATTTGGCAATTTGGGGGTCAATGCCATCTAAACCACTGCTGTGGGTGGGACGAAGTTCTTTTGCAATCGAAACTATTTCTGTAGGTGTTGTTAATTCAATTCCAGTGGAAAAGATGGTCGGATGTTTTAAGAAAGTCTTGAATGAAATTTCAGTGTCAGGGATTTTAGCTGCTAATTTGGGTCCAATTTCAGTGAAAAATTCATTAAATTTACCAGCAATAAGGCTTTTATCTTTAGTTTCTACATTATTGATAAGAAAACTATCTGTGATCGAAGAATTTCCTTTTCCACGTAGAAGTATTTTAATTACGCCCCACGTCTTACTCAAGTCATTTTCACAATTCAGAATTTTGTTTATATAGTAGTTCCGCTCAGCAGCTTTGCGTATTTTTTTAAATTTATTTCTATAGGTGATAAAGCTGGTCTTATTATCCAGTGTGGGATTTTTAATGTATTTTTTATACAGACGTGATTTCTTTTTGCAGGATTTTAACAAAGCTGTAGTCATCCAGGGGTTCTTGATTCTAAGGCTCTTTTTCGAAGAATAATTTAGTTAATATTAATCTAGTTAATATTAATAACCCTTGACGCAGATGTGTATCTGAGGGATCTTGTTTCGTTCTTTGTTCGTGTTAAAGAATTGTAAATAATAAGTAAATTCCGTGAAAACATTTGAACCATAACCTGCGATTCTATTTTGACATTAATTGTTAAAGAATTACTTCTATTATCTTCTGACAATTTCTGTTGATTAATAAATGTAAATGTACATGTTTTTATATAGCGACCGTGTGGTCTCGACCCTGCTCATTTATCAATGAATTGATCGAGTGAGATCCTTGACCACCGCTCCCCGTTTGAATAGGCGCCACGCCATTTAAGGTCCCGTGTATGGACCTCTGTGGACCTGTTCGTTTTTAGTCCCAGTCCACAAAATTCTATTCGTTTACTTTAGGCCTACCAGCAAATTCTATGCATATGTGTGGTTTATATGTTACCAACTTACCATTATACTTGTCCAATTACTATTAAGCTATCCTAATTGCCTGCTGACGTTGTGTTCATATTATTGTTCCATTCACAGTCGCCTTCTTCCATTACATACAAGGTGTGTTTCTCTTATTTTCTCCTACTTCTTAGGCTGTAGTCGAATTGTTTCCAGTAAAATAAGCCAGTGTCTTGCGCTTGGCTTTCGAGTGGCGCTTTAGAAGTCTGAGGTTTACAATTAGAATATTTTTAAATATGAGTATTAATTTGTATAACATTTTTAATCAATATGGATTTCAAAAAGAACAACTCATCGGAACAGACAGACAGAGAATTTCCGTAATCTCTAATGAATATTAATAAGATCTCACGTGATCTATCTGTGTAAGAAAATTAGCCCCACCCATAACTTTCCGACCGTAGCATTTGGAAACATGCGGCCGGGCTTCGTTGGCCGGCTCTGCTCCATCATACATGTATGCGAGAGTTATTTGTTGCGGCTTAGGCCATGTGAGGTCGCCGGTCAGGGCGCTCAACCAACGGTGGAGATCTGCTGGTCCCTCGCAGCCGTACGTCAACACGAGTGCGCCGAGTACTTGCGTTGGTCAATTTCTTTTGAACAATCTGCGCAAGGAACTGTTTAAGATGCACCTGTTCAGATTCATCAGCACTTTTGATTGGTTCCAAAATTCGCTATAGACGAGTCCAGATACATGCATACATAAATACATTCATATTCGGCTCTGTTTGGTTCAGACCAACGTGGCTCAAATCAACGTAGCTCAGATCAACGTGGCTCATATCAACGTGGCTCAGATCAACGTGGCTTAGATCAACGTAGCTCATATCAACGTAGTTCCTATCAACGTAGCTCATATCAACGTAGCTCATATCATCGTAGCTCATATCAACGTGGCTCATATCAACGTAGTTCCTATCAACGTGGCTCAGATCAACGTGGCTCAAATCAACGCGGCTCATATCAACTCCTATCAACGTAGCTCATATCAACGCGGCTCTTATCAACGTAGCTCCTATCAACGTGGCTCAGATCAACGTGGCTCAGATCAACATAGCTTATATCAACGTGGCTCATATCAACGTGGTTCAAATCAATGTAGCTCATATCAACGTGGCTCATATCAACGTGGCTCATATCAACGTGGCTCATATCAACGTGGCTCAAATCAACCCAGCTCATATCAACAGGGCTCATATCAACGTAGCTCCTATCAACATGGCTCAGATCAACGGGGCTCAAATCAACGTAGCTCATATCAACGCGGCTCATATCAACGTAGCTCCTATCAACGTGGCTCAGATCAACGTGGCTTAGATCAACGTAGCTCATATCAACGTAGTTCGTATCAACGTGGCTCAAATCAACGTAGCTCATTTCAACGTAGCTCATATCAACGTGGCTCATATCAACGTAGTTCCTACCAACGTAGCTCCTATCAACGTGGCTCAAATCAACGCGGCCAACAAATATAATGTAATGAGCGGATTTCCACTGAAAAGTCACTATACAAATACAGGATAACGACGATTACAATGTCTTCTTCAATCATTCTCATCACCGAACGATGTCATGTCGATAAGATAAGATGGATGGACAGAAGATAAATTACAAGGAATGCTTGTATGAAGGTCGTTTATCAATGGAAAGTGATGCACACGTGAAGTTATTATCTGGGTGTTTTGTCAAGAAACACAGGCATGCAATACGCAGAACTTTAATATTTTTAGTTCGCTTTGTCAGTCAGTAGAAAGTTATTCAGTCATTTAATCAGTCAGTCAATCAGAGAGTCGGTCAGTAAGTCAGCAAGACGCTGAGTCAGTGGTTGAGTGGGATGAGTGGGTTGGTCGTTATAGGTGGGTGAGTGAGTGAGTGGGTGGGTGGGTTGGGTAGTGAGTTATGGCGGGTGAGTGAGTGAGTTTGCGATTATGAGTGTGTAAGTGAGTGAGTTGGTGTGTGGATCGGTTGGTGGTTGGTAAGTCAATCAGTTGTTCAGTCAGTCTTCGATCGATGCCTAGATGTTACGAAAATTTCGCTTTGGCTGCGATTCAATAGAAACGCCATATACAGGTACTTAGATTCCTGCTCAAGCAGGTGTCCAATATTTAGATCTATAGCCTCAGCTGCTTTGGAAACCATCGATATTGACTTACTTCTCCTTCAGCTGTCCTCGCGGTTCGCCGGTTCTGACATTGCTCTCTTCCGGTTCTGCATTTCTTCCCGCTCCTTCTCTGTCGAAGCCGCTACAACTGTTTACAAACCTTCCACTCTCTTGTGGCGTTCCTCAAGGCTCCGTCCTAGGACCACTTCTATTCATCCTTTACACTATGCCTCTGATCCGTCCAATAAGATCCTCTACTGTTGACTACCATCTTTAGGCAGACAACACTCAATTCTTCGCAACCTTCTCCCCAACTTTCTCTTTCTCTCTTTTCGTTCTATCTTTCTCGTTCTCCGTTGCTCAACTACTTGATGTGGTAGTGGAAAGTTGCTAAAGGAGGACCACGTATCCATGGATGATCGTCATTTTTCGCCATAAATTATAAGAAAATGATTATACTGCACGGTCATTGCATAGGCCTATATTAGACAGTGATGTACAAGTAGATATAGTATAATTTTCAGTTAAATAATTTGAATGACAAATATACTTAAAATAAAAAAAAATTAAAAAATGGTCCATCTTAAGAACCTGGGCACTAAAGTTGAACAATGGAACAAGTGCATTGCCAAAGGCGGATCTTCAGTCTTTATTCAGCAACCATGCCTGTTTAAGTAGGCTTACATTAGGCAACATATAGGTCTATTACAGCGGTTCTCAACCTTTTTTGTGCTGCGACCCCTTGATAATATTTCCAAAGTTGTGGCGACCCCCAACAATAAAATTGAGTCGGTTAATCCTTTTCACTACATCTTTCCTACCATTATGATGCATTTCACTTCTCACCATTTGATCATCCATACACATCATGCATAATAGAATAATAGCATAAAAAATCATTTACCAACAAAAGAATTTGTAATTTTTTTGTAATAATTTTGAAAATTTTAAGAATAAAATTTAGTAAATGAAATGTTTACTTGAAGTTGAATATTTACTGTTTTGTAACTATGACTGAACAATTAGGAGTTAAAAATTTGAATTGCAGCTGCTAAATTTAAAGTTTAAACATTATTTAAGATTTACGAGGAAACAAAGCTACAGAAGGCCAACAATGATGGAGAAAAACTGATGGAGTTTTGCAATCCAAAGAAGAGCGTCAATGAGAAGGCTGTGTTTGCTCTTTCTCGTCAGATCAGAAATTCTCGGGGCAGTCTTTGCAAGAGCACAACGCAGAAATCATAATTAAGCTACATAAAATATCAAATATTAAGAAACTACACTGATAATTTTTTTTCTCAAATTTCTGAGGGTTCCAGCCGACCCCTGGCAAATCGTAAGGCGACCCCCATGGGGGTCGCGACCCACAGGTTGAGAACCGCTGGTCTATTATGTCATCATCGTCATCATCAGTTCCTTATGCCAGCCATTTGGTGGCGACGGGTACGAATAAGTGACCTCCATTGTCCTCTGTCATTTGTCATGTCTGGTGCCCCCTTAGTGTTAGTCAAAGTGATATTATGTTCTCATTTAGGCTTGTATCATCTACATATCAGACATTCCAAATCAGCATGATTAGACCTTGCAGAAAAATCCGGGGCAAGTGTATAGCCCACCGTAGTCTTGTTCTGCCTTTGTGTCTTTTTCCTTCGAATCTTGCATGTAGTGCTCTGCGTGTTTTATGTGATTTTCTTTAATAGACATTGACAAGAAATTACGAAACAATCAGCATTTAACTAATTTTAAAAACTCTGAAATAGGGCCTAAACATTTAAAAGTGTAAGCAAACTCTGTTGTAACTTTCCTTACAGTTAAGGTCTTTTCCATAAAAATTTCACTGTCTTTAATAGACGGTAGGCCCTAAACGTTAGCTTAGTATAACGTACAGCAGTTGGATGCAGTAATAGCAGTAGTAATAATCATCATCAGTGATGTTTGCACAGTTTTCATGCAACAGTTTTTACATTTTCCACACTGGATCCAGTAGTCATTATATCCGCCCTCCCTGCAGCATCGGTTTTCAAATAGGATCCATTTGAGAAGCTCATGAGTTACTAATGTTTTTGTGAAAATGTTTTTGAAAAAGCGAAAGCTTCAGTTGCTAATCCAAGTTTACGTTTGATTCATTACTGCCTAAGACGGACCACCAGGGTCGTATAACATGGGCCACATCTTATCCATCTTACGCAACTTGCATCCATCCACTTCCAACGCGTGCTATTTTTAAACAGTGATAGGTGTTGGATTTGCAGGGTAACTTGTAAAGAAATGGGGAAAAATAAGTTTAAAAGCGAATTTCAATCTTTCCAGCAGGTTCCTTCTCGGTCTTTGATTAATTTTGAACCCAACCAATTGTTAGATCAAGTAATCTGAATTAACTTTTTGTCTGTTTTCTCGAATGTTTTACCGAGTAGCCTACGTACAATTATTCCATTTCAGCCATCCTATGACCTGCTAACTACCCCAACGTCACGTGACAATCCAGTTGCAACCTTTCTAGCCATTTACACAGTGGTTCATCTTAAGCGCTGGTCCAGCTTTTGCAACCTTCCCCTGAGTCTAATCTCAAAATGCATAGCCATCAACCTTCACTACCTCATACCTGCCAAAACTGAATTTATTATCCTTAGATTCCCAGTTCAGTTCATGCACCTACCTGCCACGGCCACAGCACTCCTATCAGCAGCGATTCTGAACAGGCAAAATTTAGAAAATGAGAATATTTCTTGCTATATAATTATTTTCATATTATTATGTTTATTAAAATACATAATTGGATATTAGTTGATTGATTGGAAAAATCGGAATTGAGTATAACCTTTATTTGTCAGAATCTCTGGATAAAAGTTATTTTATTTTCGATTCAAAGTGTAATCATGAACTCTATCTTAAAAACCAACAGAATAAGCAGTGCCGTCTTAAGGTATGGGCACGCTGGGCAGTCGCCAGGGACCCCTCGATTCTAGGGGCCCCAAGTTTATATTGATTATTCTTAGCTTAACAGCATGTTCTTTATGTTCAAACATTCGTTTTTTTACAAAGTGAATGTTGAAAGTGCCAATAAATCAATAAGTTTAATTTTATTGACCCTTTAAATTTGTTTCCCCGTGGGTGGATAGGGTCCCCTGTGCACTGCTTTGTCCGGGGCCTACAATGTTTTTAAAGCGGCACTGAGAATAAGATTGCCTTCGTTGATCAATTGTTTAGTTTCTGTGTCGTAGCGCAGTCATGACGGTCTTAAGATCTTCTTTCTCTTTTTTGTTGTCCCAATGTCAAAGTGTAAACATGCACCTGATCTACTACATCAACACCTTGTCCTCCGACCATCAGTTGCTTATTTGCTTCATCGTAACACAATCTCCTTGGGCCTAAGATCTGCTTTTCTTCTTCCTTTGATTTCGTTAGGCAAAGAATTCGATTCCATTTGAGATCAGAATCCAAAAGAATCACTCTCTGATTTCCTAAGTCAGCCACAAACACTCGATCGTCAGAATCGATTGAGAGATGTTGAGGGTTTTCAAGATTTTTCTCTTTATTTGATGGAATAAAACTACGGATAACCCTTTTTCCATCTCTGGTCAATTCGCATATGTCCCACTTCGATGTCAACCCTCCCCGATTGATCCCACTCTTTCCCTCCTTCTCCTGCCTTTGGTAAAGGATGATGTAATTTCCGACTGATGCTGCCACTGCATGAATAGTAGGGTGCATCGATTATAATGGGAGAAAACAATTTTGTCTCATTTTTATTTCTAATAGTGCAAAGTAGGTGCCACTTGATGTCAACCGTATTCTGGTGCAATTTCATCAATTTAGCACATGACCTTGAGGTGCCCCAATGACCTTGAAGTTTTGATATTAGACGCACAATGTTTGCCCAAGTAATGCAAGGAGTAATGTCCAGAAAAAACAGCTTCTACAGCTTGAATCTGATTAGAAGTAGAATGCAATACTGGTAAAACATATTAGGTATATTATACCATCATTATGTCCATTACACCAATGTGAAACAGTGAGTTGAGACTAAACTACAGTAACGGTAAACTACAGTAGTAGTCTTATCCCATTAATGCAAGTAAGCTTAGGCATAAGTAGTCATGCTACGCGATATTCTTTCTTATTGTTAAAAGTCGGCATTATTCGCCCGGATTCCAGTCTTGTTCTTATGAAACCGTTCCTAACTTTGATGCCGCAGACTGCAGCTGCAAGCCTCAGTCCCTATTTTAACATAATGTTCCACTGCTTATGATTGGCATGGGAATCTAGGAAAGTCGAACTTTTGTCCTGGGTGCGTCGCTACAAATGGCATCATTTCTATATCAGATATCTCAATGTTAGTGGTGTTCTGCTACGCATATTTGCCAGAAAATGAGTTCAGAGGCATCAGAGGCATCAAACTTTAGCACAGGAACAACGAATTTCGAATTCCAGACCGTACAGTTTCCTAGCTTTCAGGATATGACGCATTCCCAGCTTTCAAATTTTCTTACAGCCATCAGTTAACATGGAGCAACAAGAAGCGGTCCTCGTCCTTTATCTGGACCAATTGGCAATGGTTTATTAACGTGTAATCAGTTACCAGTAGTGCTCTTTGATAAAATTGAATCGGATTTTCCACCTGCAACTTTAACTGACCTAAGTAGTTACCGGCAGTATTGTCGTTAGAGGCCAGTGCTCGTTGAATTAATCTAGAAAAAGACCATGGAACATTGAATCACTTGCGGTGGTTGTCAGCTGCAAATAGAATATTGCAATTGTACATTGGCAGTTGCAAACCATCAGTAGAGCTTCAAATGCTGGCGATGTATGTAGTGAAAGTATAATATATGCTCCGATGTGGTTAACAATTTTGCAAGGCTGATCTAGTCGTGGGTGATATGTCCTACGTAAGTCGATTCTGGTTCATTCATTCAGCAACGATAAGTTTTCCTCGGTAACAGCTCGCCGGTAGTATACTTATTTCCTTCCTTGACATTCTGTACTATAGTTTTATCTTTCGACCATCAAATATAAACGAGTAAATCACCTACGTTGTTCAAGTCTTCCAGCTCGTTGCGTTAATTTCATCGTTCACGTCTAATTTTATTTTGGTCGATAACATTTGACAAATCAGCATCACATTTAATGATTTAACACCGAAATCTGGTGTTATCTCAGCAGCTGCTCTGTCTGGGACACCAAAACGATCATAGGCTTAAGTTAAATGTTGGTAGTCTACTTCGAAAGTCTCTTGACTATAACGTTCGATGCAGGTTCATCACAAGTTGATTACTACTAAATTGAACAGTACGATCTTTAGTTTAATCTTCTGGTCGATTACAAGTGTTTGACCTGCTAGTATCGAAATTAGATTCAGAGTCGTCTACTGAGTCATCACTAACATCCACGACCTTCCACCACATAATGACGCAATATATTTCGACCCGTCGAACTTGCCTAGCTTTTCTTTTCTGCTTGTTAACAAGCTTATTTGTTGTAAGTTTGTCGACATTGCTAATACACATCAACCTTACTGTTCTCTGGTCAGTTAGACACTTCTTCTCATCTTTAGGAACTCGAATCGATTGCTACCTACCAGTGGCGGCGATCTTCTTTGACAGGTGGGGGACACTTTTGAAATGATCTGGTCAAAAAAAGTTTTTATTTGATCTGGTTAAAAAAGAAGTAAAAAATTGTCGCGCTCAGTCGCGATAACATTATTTTACCTTTTTTGGTGTTTCTTCCAAATTTTGGGGAGGAGTCCAATGCATGGTGTGTCCCCCACTGTTAAAGGTGGGGTCTTGTCCCCCTCGAGCCCCTGGATAGCCGCCCATGCTACCTACCTACTAAAAGATCAACAGAACTCTTTAAAGCTATGCACAAAATTAGTTTGCCCTACAACAAATTACGTTTTATGCAGTGCTCGGGAGCCTTAAAATCATGAACATTTGAGGGTCGTTGGGGCACCTCAAGGACTTATCCAAAAAATCCCAAAATTTGCATGCTAACTATGCAGTATAAAAGGCAACTATCGGTAACTATTAGAATATTGGGTTTTTTTTTAAATTTTCGATGCACCCTAATGAATAGGTTCCCCGATGTTCATTGGTAACTCTATCGACAGAACAGGATTTTCGTTTGATCTGTAGATCGTCGCTTTGTTCTTTGATAAACTAATTATCAATAACTGACCATCACTGGACACTGACATAGACAATCGACCACTTGTTTCCGGAAGTCTGATGATTTCATGTCGGTCATCTGTTTCTCTTGTTATCTTCAAGACGCTTCTCCAACCGTCACACACGTAGAGACAGTTTTCCTTCTCACTGGATACAATGTCCGTGGGATCTTCAATCAGTGTCCTTATGATAAACCTCTGAAAACGAAATGGAATTCGATCCTCAAAGACACTAATAAAGACAACGAATCTCCCCAAAACGTAGATTTCATTTCGCAGTTTAGTCACTCCACACACCCAATCATTACCTTGCATGTCGAGTCCCTTAGTCAACTTGATGGTAATTGGACCCATGACTAAAATATGAAATATTATCATTATACAAATTAATTATTGACTGTTAATATTTTTATCATTTATGTCTAATTATATTTACTATAAGTGCTGCTAATATTCAGCGCTCGTGAATAAGCTTGTGCTTTGCGCTTAGCTTCAGAGTAGCGATTTGGATATCTGGAGCTTGCAATTACATATTAAATGTCTATTTCTTAATTATACATATATATAAGTAAGTAAGTAAGTAAGCATATTCTTTATTCAGAAACGCTAGCAAACGCACAGAGCTGTACAATAGGGTGGATTGAAAATGGCAAGAACAAATTTTTTTAAGCAAACGTTTCTAATATTGATGGAAAGTTGCCAGCACGTTTGTGTAAATAGTG
Organism: Allolobophora icterica; assembly: GCA_963556255.1. NCBI lineage: Eukaryota > Metazoa > Annelida > Clitellata > Crassiclitellata > Lumbricidae > Allolobophora > Allolobophora icterica. Next base: position 7,141,772 of record OY744611.1, on the reverse strand, counting down.
CTCAAAATATTGTTGATTTTGCTTTGCATATTCTGCCCTCTACCGGCGGTAAGATATTTTCTTCTGCTTTTGACGATTTCCGACCCATATTGGACTCGGACCTTCATACAGTTCTTTCATCAGTTAATTTAAATTCTTGTGAATTAGATCCTCTTCCCCCTTTCATTCTTAGTGACATTTTAGATGATTTTGCTCCATTTCTGCTTTATCTCTTTAATAGGTCCCTCTCTGAAGGTTGTGTCCCCGCCTCGCAAAACCGGGCCATTGTTTTCCCCTCACTCAAAAAGCCCAATCTTGACACAAACCTCTGCCAAAACTACCGTCCAATCTCTAATCTATCATTTCTATCTAAAACCCTTGAACGCCTTGTCTCTCTTCAACTTCTTCCCTATCTGGAACAATCTGGGCTTCTACCTCCCTTTCAGTCAGGTTTTAGGGCTCACCACTCCACTGAAACTGCCCTCCTTTCCTTGCTTTCTGAAATTTATTCAGCTGTTGATAGGTCCGAACTCACCCTTCTGGCACTATATGATGTCTCTGCAGCCTTTGACATGGTTGACCACACCATTCTTCTACAGCGTCTTGAGACCTCTTGTGGTCTGAAGGGCCCCCCTCTCCAGTGGTTCCGGTCATACCTGTCTGAACGCACTCAGATGGTTATCTCTGGTGTATCTAGAACTCTGTGGGTCCCTATTAAACTCGGTGTTCCGCAGGGCTCTGTTCTGGGCCCTCTCCTCTTTATTTTGTATACGGCTGGTATCCCCTCTCTCTTCCCCATCCATGGGGCTTCAGGCCATCTCTTTGCTGACGATGTCCAGGCTTATGTCCATGGGCCTCCTTCCTCTCAACTTCTTCTTGTTCAGCGCATCGAAGCTCTTTCTCATGATCTCCATACCTGGATGTCTTGCAATCGCTTCTCCCTCAATTCGTCAAAAACCCAGTTTATCTGGTTTGGCACTCCTCAGCAACTTAAAAAACTTGACTTTGCTGTGCTGTCTCAAAGGTTTACGCTTTTCACCTTCTCGTCTAGCGTTCGTGATCTAGGAGTGACCCTTGACAATTCTCTCACCTTTACTGAACACATTTCCAAACTCACTCGCACTTCCTATTTTCACCTAAGGCGCCTTAGAGCTATCCGTCGCTCTCTGTCATCTCCAATTTTCACTTCAATTGTCCATGCATTTGTCTGCTCTAGACTTGACTACTGCAATTCCCTCCTCATTGGTCTTCCCAAAGTCCGTCTTGCTCCTCTTCAGTCCGTTCTCAATGCTGCTGCTAGATTAATTGCCCGTCTTCCTCGATTCTCTCATATCACCACCTTTATGGCAGAAGAACTCCACTGGCTCCCGCTTTCTGCCCGCATCCAATTTAAGGTCCTCATCCTTGTCTCTAAGGCTCAGCTTGGTTTCGCTCCAAAATATTTATGTGACTTATTTCATCGCCCTCACTCTGCGGCTTCTCTTCGTCCTCTTCGTTCATCTGACCGTTTGGACCTCCTTGTTCCCCGTGTCAGGACTTCTCTGGCTCAATCTAGGTCGTTTGCTTCCATTGGCCCTGCTCTTTGGAATGGGCTTCCTCCGTTTGTTCGTTCTTCTATTCTCTCAGGTAGCGTCTCTTCCTCTTTTACCTTTCTTAAAACTTGCTTTTTCTCTCGGGGTCTATCGCACTGGGAGCGCTTCTGAATGGCCCTCCCGCTAGAAGCGCTTTATAAATATCCGAATACAATACAATACAATACAATACAATACAATTTACTAGAGTGATTCAAGTTCTGTAGGAAAAAATAAAGTAAACAATTAAGTGAGGCTCTTTACTTTTTGAGTTCCTTATAGTCCATAGAGCAAAACTGTGAAATATTGCTGAAATTGGTTTGGATTTAGGACTGCCTCAAGGAACTCAAAATATTTATTCGGAATATAAATTTTATTCAATTTAATATTTTTACTGTAAAGTATTTTATATTACTCAGTAATGCTTACTTACTTATTCCTTAGTAGGGAACTAAAAAGAACATGAAATATTACTATAATTTATGAAAAAGAAAATATTGGAAACTATTTGAGAAATACTTTTTAGCATTTTTAATAAATAAATGAAATAATATTATGGCTGAAATCAGGTCAAAGATTTCCATTCATCTTACTGGAGAACCTCAGGAAACGTTCTGAGGTAGGATATTGCCTAAAAGCTTGGATGTTTAAAAAGTTTATTTTATTCATCACAAGAAAGATAAACTTTCTCAGAAAGATGCAGTCAAACTTTTTCCCAATAGTTCAAGAGATAAGCGAAAACTGGGCTAAAGCAGATTCCAATAGCAGAAGAAAGAAACATTGTTCGCAAACTAGATACATTACTAGCAAGATATAGAAGTATCGGTTGTACAAGAATCGTGGGGGAAACGACACAGCAAGCTAAAGAAGATGATTTTGTTAAATTAATTAATCTTCTCTTTGATATCGCTCATCATAATGCCATGAGTATAATTGAAATTGAAGAAGACAGAACCTTTCTTGTGGATCAGTGGTCAGAAAGAAAATATAACATTGCATGCAAATTTGGCAAAGAAAGAAGAAAACAAAAAAATAAAATCACAAAAGAAAAACCTAAGGCGTATTAAAGAGGAACAAAGGCTACAGGATTATGGAATTGTAACCAGGGGCGTAACTTTGGTCTATAAGGTTGGCGGTACCAATTTCTTACATACACAAGCAAGGCGTTGACTGCGATCTCTGAGAAGGCACAATAATAAAATATTGACTGGCATTGTTCACAAATTGGGGGGTACAGTATCCCAGTCCAAAAAGTGGGGGTACGGGTACCCCTCGTACCACCACAAACTACGCCTATGACTGTAACGCCTAATAAATGCAGCGACGTTACTGAAAGAAAGAAATTAGGAGAGAACGAATGAAGCACCGAAGCTCTGTTCAAGCAGGATGCGCCAGTATTATGACTATGAGCATTGAGGGGATTTTCCAGAGAGTTGTCCAAAAGAGGTCCGAGTCCGGTTTCCGGGGGAGGATCAATCCGGGGGGGTAGATCAAGAGAGGAGCAGAGCAGCTGTGAAGGAGGTGTCGTTTAGGGAGAGAAGAATTGGAAGACAGAGGATCAGATGAGTCAGGGTAGGAGTACTTGAAAAGGTGAGACTTCAGGTTGGAGTGGAAAGCCCGGAGATAGATTGATGAACATGAGGAGAAGGATGGTGGACGGGTTAGAATGATGATAGAGGAACCAAGAATCTGCGGAATTCAAGGGCGTATTCTGTTGGATATGGCTCGGTTGGGGATCTTGAGGTGAGTAGTGACCTGGATCGAGAAGACTTGATATAGGAGGGTGATCGGTTGGAGCGAGTTGCTGGATGGCGAAAAGATCACGGAGGTACCTGGGTTGGGAATATTGTAGGGAGTTGTAGGTTAGTGATAGGACTTTAAATTGCATTCGCTAGTTTAGTCAATGGAGTGGTTTTAGGTTGGGAGTGATCTGATGATGTTTAGACATTCTCGTGACAGCCCTGTCTAATGATTTTGGATAAGTTGCAGACGCTTTTTTGGGTGGATTCAAGATTGAGGAAGAGGGAATTGATGTAATCAAGCTTTGAATGAACAATACAGGTAACAATGGCAGAGGCAGTTTTAAGGTCGATATTGGGCCGGATACGATGAAGGTCACGAATGTGCACGAAGCAGGAGCGCAAGAGGATATGAAGATGTGATTAGAGAAGGAGTGGTGCGGATCACAAGTAATAGGGTACCAAGATTGCGGAAGGGTGAGTCCGAGGTTAAGGTTAAGAAACGATGATTTGGTCGATAGGACTGGTGTATGGAAGGGTTTGGACTATTCTTGATATGACGAGGAAGGCCTAGGATGATGAATTCTGTTTTGGAAGAAGAGTTTGGACGAAATCCACTGTGAGACTATAGGTTGAAATATTGCATCACTGGTAGAGGGCAGAAGATATCGTTTGAAATTTAAAATTTTTGGTGTGTTTCTTTCTCTACCCAAGTTGCATCTTTTGCAACTATTAGAATTCATTCGTTCAAAAAAGTGTTCACTCCACCCTATGTACAAGGCAGATAATACAGCATATTACTTAGTATTACATATTACAGTTTAACAATTTAACCAATTAATTTGTGAAGATGTCTCTGTACTACAATTTATGAGAAAGTTATCACAAATGAATACATAAAAGACACAATGAGGCTATTTGTATAGCATCCTGGCAAGGAAGCAGTTCCGAGAAAAGTTATCATGCTTAGGCAGCTCTCGGTTATGAGATCGTGAGCGCAAAGAGTAGCCAGTGTGCTTACTAGGCGCAGCATTGGATGTAATACATGGCATGGATTGTACAAAATATTAGCAAGAAGACTAGCGTCAGCATTGTTACAGAGTGCCTCAAATGAGGATGATGAATGTAAGTATTTATGATTCGAATTAAAATGCATTGATTTTTCAATGCCTCAGACTCACTGTTATTATTCAAACAAAACTATCAGTATTAACATTTCATTTTTTAGTAATTATTATATGACCATTTAGTTTTGTTTCTAATGCTGTTTGCTTTTAAAATTAATTTTATGTCATTTTTTAATTTAACTTTTTAATTGATCTTACTCGCTGCTATTCACTGTTCATTTACAAGTGCCTTATTAAAATCTCCATTAATCAGCAACTGTTGTTCATGAAGCTCGTTGTTCATCTGTAGATAACTGTACACCTCACTCTTAGTCTTCACCTGATGACATTGTTCGCTGCCTTTTATCTCGTTCGTTCTTTACCCGTAACAAACTCTTCATCTTACTCAGTTCTTACCTGTAACTGTTCATCTCTTGTCATTTGTAGGTGCTATAAGATCTCAGCCTTACATCTCTGTTACAGCCTTATAATAAAAAATCATATTGGAATGCACCAAATTGTTTCCCTCTGTTTTTCTTCTCCACTATGTCTCCTGCTAAACTTCCTTGCTTTATGATTGATGGGAATTCTATGCTTGGCTGCCGAATACCGATCTAATCTTTGTTATTGTCTGTCTTTCGTTCTAACGCTTCATCTCTGGTTTTCACTCCTTCCAACTTCTCTCTTCCGTTTTTAGTGAAAATGTCAATTTACTTGCCACCCATTCTCATCTCGTTAGTCTTACTCTCTATCCAGTAACCCGTTTATCTTCCTGCTGATAATCAGTGTTTTAAATACTCGCTTTCTTTTGAGTACCTGCTATTGTCATAAAAATCAGTATATGTTTCACCATCTCTTCGCCTGTTTTACTAACTTGCCTCCATACGTTTTCCACCTCTCCTTTTGAATATTTTAATCCAATCCCTCCTATTTTCATGTCTTAATTTCACTCTTACCATACTCTACATAAACTAAGTAGCCTGACGTTAACATAGCGCCTCTTTCATTAAATAAGGTTTCTCTCTGCAACAGACTTTCAGCAACCTGCTGATTTTTACCAGCGCGGTAATAGTCATTAGTAGGGAAACTTGTTGGACTTTGGGCCAGTTTCAATAAACAGTGCAAAAGTGCATCACAGGTGCAAATGCCCATCACAGGTGCATCATGAGCAGTAGCAGCGTCAGCAGCATCAGCTTCGTTCAGGAGCTTCAGGAGCTTCAGCAGCAGGAGCAGCAGCAGCTGCATTAGCAGCATTAGCTGCATCAGGTTTTACTTAGTAAGACCAGACATGTATACACACATGTATACATACATGTATACATACATGTATACATACATGTATACACACACAGTGTGTGTGTGTGTGTGCAATAGGCCTAAGTATCTTTCGCGGGTTAAAATCATCCGGTATTTTTGTAATGAACGAACGAATGAACGGTTGGGATGAACGACTTTATGATAAACTTCCTTCAAGTAACAATCTGGTATCTGGGTCAGAGTCATCCGGTGTGATGGACTTGCAATGTGTGAAGTTATGATCACTTATTATAATTCCCCGATTTTATGTATCGTATACGTATAATTGTAGGACTTCTACTCCTACCACAGTGTGACTGGGGTTGCTTGTTACAGAAAGTCTGTAATACTGGTATGCAGTATTGGTTGAAACATTAAAAAATGACGGAGCAGATTCGGTGTTTAATAACGCCTGCGTCGATCTTAGTAATTGGGTAAACGTTGATCCATCATTACTTCCGTTTAAAATCCAGTTTGTAATCTGGTATGCGCCTCTGTTGTGTCTTATCGCTTTCAACGCAATTCTCCAAATTTTAACCGGCTCAGGACATTTTATCTGTAGCCAGATATTTAGGATTGATCTACTATCAGCTATCCATGTTCCGTTTGAACCATCTGCATTTAGACTATTGAAAGCTCCATACGCTTGATACTTGTCAGTAACAATTGAACTAGCACTTGCGATAAATCCGGTAACACTTTCATTAGCCTCCAAAATAGGTATGTATCCGATATGGCACTTTTTATTATCCGCTCTACTAAGAGCATTATCGACGTAATTTTTAGTGGAGGCATCTTGAGGATTAACGGGGTCTTTTAAATCGGTTATAGATTTTTGTCTCATAACGATATCTTGGTAAACATCGATTTTATGGTTGCTGGACGATTTACCGAATCGAATTATATTTTCCGTTCCCACTTTGCACAAGAAACCTTCGATCGATTGCAACGTTATAGGTTGGTTTAAATAACCTTCTATTTTGTTTAACAGATTACCCAGTATCAAAGCAAACAGTTTGTTTCCGCGTAGATCCTTACACCCCATATTACGTTGACGATCCGAGCTCACACTTAAAAATAGATTGCCGGTCATAACGTCACCAGTCTTAGAAACTTTGTTTACACCGCTGTTTAAATCTACGTAATTTTTGGTAGCACCATCTTGGGAATTAGTAGGTTCTAACACGTTGACCAGTTTATGAGAATCTAAATTAATATTCTCGGTCGCGGCGTTTGTTCCATCCATACGAAGGAAAGTAGCATTTGCTTGAGACAATGTAACTCCTCCGGCAATTATTCTTTCCGAGTATCCAACATCAGTATGTCCGAATTTATCCACAGGCATTTTATAATATATATACAATGTATATATTTTATTTATATCAAAATAAATCGTTGGGTGAGCTCATGAATAACCTACCACGATTTAAGTATCGTATATGTATAATTGTATGCTATGAAGTCCTACGTTAAACTGACCGATAATAATAGTCCCACCGGGAATATGTGTTTTCGTAAATCTGTAATACTGATACGCAGTATTCGTTGAAATATTGAAAAATGACGGCGCAGTTGCGGTTCTGAATAACGGAGTCGTCATCGTAAATAACGTCGTAAATGTCGAATCGCCGTCGTTACGCCCTGATATGGTCCAAAAGACACTGTGTATTCTATGTAGATTATCGATAGCTTTCAACGCGATTCGCCAAATTTTAACCGGCTCAGGACATTTTATCTGTATCCAGGTATTTAAAGAATCATTAGAAACCCAAGATCCGTTCAAACCATCCGCGTTTAGACTATTGAACGCTCCGTACGCTCGATATCCGTCTATGTGTGAACTGGCACTAGCGACGAATCCGGTACTACTCTCGTCGGTTTCTAAATTAGGTATATATCCGAGATAACATTTCTTATGAGCATTATCTACGTAATATTTGGTAGCACCATCTTGGGGGTTAGTAGGATCTGACACGTTGACAATTTTATGAGAATCTAAATTAATATTTCCAGTTGCGGCGTTTGTTCCATCCATACGAAGGAAAGTAGCATTTGCTTGAGACAATGTAACTCCTCCGGCAATTACTCTTTCTGAATATCCAACATCAGTATGTCCGAATTTATCCACAGGCATTTTATAATATATATATATAGATATATATATATTAAAACAAACCGTTTATAACTTCTTGAAAATTCGCGCCATCGTCCATCACCTTCAACACGTACAAGCACAGATGACCGCAAAACACTTCGTTATCGGGCTGTATTCGTTCGCTGTTATAATAAACCGGACGACGTAAATATTTCAGTAGCTCGGTAGGTGGAGGGAGACCATAGCCATCGAAATATTTCGCCGAAATTTCGCCTTTCTTCTTGATCCAACACACCCAATGAGTCCCGCTCCCACTAGATTTATCTAGGTTAAGAATGCCGCTTTCGTTAGTAGGCCTACTCGGTCTCTCGGGCAACTCGTCTCGTAGGAACACGCCTCTAAAGTTTGTGATATTTAGTTTCTTCTTAGCGGCGTCTAGCAGTTGTATATTCGACAGAGGAACATTCGGTAACACGACTCCGCAAACGTCGATTTCTGTAACACTTCTAAAACTCATTTTATAATCAACGAATAGATTCTTTATGTGCTCAGCGTAACGAGTAATGTCCGTACGCTAATGTGTTAATACCGTCTTCCATTATTACTCGCTTGTCATCATCCGCGGATAATGCAACTTTATTTACCTGTTCGGTATAAATATCGTGATGATACGATCTAAAAACGTTCATTTTTCTTAGTCGTTCTCTCTTGGTAAAAAGACAGTTTTTATAATCATCATGAGTTATCGTTTTCTTAACAACATTTTGCTTAATGCCTTTACACTTCTTGTGTTCTTCGCCATCCATTCTATACGAGTACAACTTGGCCCTTAAACCTATAAACTCGAAAATCTGTTTTCCTGCTGATTCGTCTTTGAACATACCGATTACTTTCTTGTTCAGTCCGGTCTTTAAACCCGATGGGTGATCTTCAGGGTAATCACTCGTATCGAATCGAACCGCAACGTCTTGAGCGATATCGTCGTAAAAATCTTCTGTTTGTATTTCATATGCCAACGAATCTGTATCGGTAAATAACAATTTAGCTCTGTCTCCGTATTTTTGCCGTATAAAATTGTAATGAAAGTCGTACATCAAAGTTTTACTTAAATCTAATATGCACATGCCTAGGTATATCGGTTTATTATAAAACAACTTCGTTCTTTTCATGTGAACGGCGATTAGATTCTCGTCGAAAATCGTCAGGCGGTCATAATTAGTTTTTGCAGCTAGCTTGATAGCTTCCTTCTCTGGCTCCCGAGAGCATCTCGTCGGAATTTACATATAATATGCCAAAACTAATTCCAAACTTGAACGATAAAAAGAAGTACGTGGTACATTACGAAAATTTGAAGTTGTACGAAAGTCTCGGGTTGAAAATCGCGAAAATTCACAGAGGGATACTATACGAAGAAAGCCCTTGGTTGAAGTATTATGTAGATCTAAACACAAACTTGAGAACGAGTGCCACTAATAACTTTGAGAAAGACTTTTTCAAACTGATGAACAATAGCGTCTTTGGAAAAACCCTTGAAAGAATCGAAAATCATGTAGATATAAAATTGGTATGTCACGAGAAGGAAGCTATCAAGCTAGCTGCAAAAACTAATTATGACCGCCTGACGATTTTCGACGAGAATCTAATCGCCGTTCACATGAAAAGAACGAAGTTGTTTTATAATAAACCGATATACCTAGGCATGTGCATATTAGATTTAAGTAAAACTTTGATGTACGACTTTCATTACAATTTTATACGGCAAAAATACGGAGACAGAGCTAAATTGTTATTTACCGATACAGATTCGTTGGCATATGAAATACAAACAGAAGATTTTTACGACGATATCGCTCAAGACGTTGCGGTTCGATTCGATACGAGTGATTACCCTGAAGATCACCCATCGGGTTTAAAGACCGGACTGAACAAGAAAGTAATCGGTATGTTCAAAGACGAATCAGCAGGAAAACAGATTTTCGAGTTTATAGGTTTAAGGGCCAAGTTGTACTCGTATAGAATGGATGGCGAAGAACACAAGAAGTGTAAAGGCATTAAGCAAAATGTTGTTAAGAAAACGATAACTCATGATGATTATAAAAACTGTCTTTTTACCAAGAGAGAACGACTAAGAAAAATGAACGTTTTTAGATCGTATCATCACGATATTTATACCGAACAGGTAAATAAAGTTGCATTATCCGCGGATGATGACAAGCGAGTAATAATGGAAGACGGTATTAACACATTAGCGTACGGACATTACTCGTTACGCTGAGCACATAAAGAATCTATTCGTTGATTATAAAATGAGTTTTAGAAGTGTTACAGAAATCGACGTTTGCGGAGTCGTGTTACCGAATGTTCCTCTGTCGAATATACAACTGCTAGACGCCGCTAAGAAGAAACTAAATATCACAAACTTTAGAGGCGTGTTCCTACGAGACGAGTTGCCCGAGAGACCGAGTAGGCCTACTAACGAAAGCGGCATTCTTAACCTAGATAAATCTAGTGGGAGCGGGACTCATTGGGTGTGTTGGATCAAGAAGAAAGGCGAAATTTCGGCGAAATATTTCGATGGCTATGGTCTCCCTCCACCTACCGAGCTACTGAAATATTTACGTCGTCCGGTTTATTATAACAGCGAACGAATACAGCCCGATAACGAAGTGTTTTGCGGTCATCTGTGCTTGTACGTGTTGAAGGTGATGGACGATGGCGCGAATTTTCAAGAAGTTATAAACGGTTTGTTTTAATATATATATATCTATATATATATATTATAAAATGCCTGTGGATAAATTCGGACATACTGATGTTGGATATTCAGAAAGAGTAATTGCCGGAGGAGTTACATTGTCTCAAGCAAATGCTACTTTCCTTCGTATGGATGGAACAAACGCCGCAACTGGAAATATTAATTTAGATTCTCATAAAATTGTCAACGTGTCAGATCCTACTAACCCCCAAGATGGTGCTACCAAATATTACGTAGATAATGCTCATAAGAAATGTTATCTCGGATATATACCTAATTTAGAAACCGA